>CAJPEX010001164.1:0-42089 GCA_905338405.1 Notodromas monacha
TTAATAAACCCACAAGAGATTCACGTGTCTGGGGTCTGGGCTTCCGAACGTCCCCCCTAACGAACATTTAGTTTCAGGCCTAAGCTGCTCTGGCTAACAAAAACGTGTCCAACTTATTCTGCACAACGAATTTTGGTCTTCGAAATTTTGCTGCGTGTAGAAAGCGTGAAAATTATTCTTGGAAAACGATAACGCAGTTCACGAACAATTCAGCTAATAAAGGAACAATTGAGCCAAGAAACATTCCTCTGCCTGGACGGATTTTGGTCGTTAGCCGAGACCTAACGGGTTTTTGGTGGGTCTTGGCTAAAAAAAATACTGTACAGTCATGGTATTTTTTATTATCCATTCTGAGGTGGAGAAGTTATGCAAACTTTTTAGAACCTGTATCGTTAAAAAAAATAACAGGGGATTCGATCCGAATGCAGCGAGTTTGAACAAAATTATTCATTTCTTGAAATATTTTTGGACCTT
The DNA here is from genome assembly GCA_905338405.1 of Notodromas monacha. NCBI lineage: Eukaryota > Metazoa > Arthropoda > Ostracoda > Podocopida > Cyprididae > Notodromas > Notodromas monacha. The sequence goes on from CAJPEX010001164.1 coordinate 475, forward strand.
GAATTTCAGCGTGAAATATTGGCAAGTTCAGCAGAGTTGAACTCCCAATCTTTTCTGGGTCTTCTATTCAATGTGATGTTTTCAGAATTTTTGAAAACGCTAAAATATGAAATAACTGAACTTCATGACCATGTTTCAATACGCCTCCATGCTTTCTACTCGTACATATCTTGAAAAAAAAAATAAGACCGAGTGTGCAAGATTATTTGAGAAAACAATTATGGAATATCTTTGTTCAAGGAAGCCTCCATCGGGAAGAATTCCATCACCCAAAAGCAGAAGTAAAAGGCATTGCAATTTTCCGTAGCATTTTTCGCCAAAATGCAGAAGAAAAACTTACGAAGATTTTTGAACGTTAGACACGATCGAAGCTTTGATCATGAATGCATCAATGTCAGCCAGAGCCATCATGAATTGATCCCGATCTGCTGGTGTACCATCCGTCCTTGTCCAAGCAGTTTCATACATTGGTACGACAATGCTTTGTCCCGAATTGGCTGGAATCCTTTCCTGGTGCTTGTGCTTGAACGTCAAGGTCTTGCTCTGCAAATTCACCAGAATTGTAGACTATTAAATCAGCAGAAATATTCGCAAAACACGATTTTACCCTAATCTCCACATCCGCTGCATCGTTGAGAATAGCTGGTTTGTCAGGAATCGTAGTGTACCGAATGGTGTAGTTGAGGTACCCTCCGTACGACCTCACCTTATTTCCAAGGAACCTGAAAATTTATAAACGAAGGATATTAATACTAGCGATCCCTTTAACCTATTAGCCGAACAAACTTGACCAAAAATGTAAATTTAAATCACAAAATAATCCACTGCCACAGTTTGAACACGACTGCAACGCAAAAAGTGGTGGAACTTTCATTACATAACTGAGCAGAAAACCTCATTCTCTGTAATATTAATTCCTTTAATATCTACCTGAAAAAAATAGTATATCTCCTTTTGGTATAATTCTCATGAAGACCCTACAATTTTAAACCATACCCGTGTAGAACTCAAAATAACCACTTCAATACGGTCTCTCTCGGTCTGATTACAAATTAATAGGGGGAAAAGTGAAAATAGAGTAAATTCTCTGCTTTTTTGTTGCAGAAAGTAAGACAATATTTTTTTAAATTAACACCAAATACGGGGCGATTCACGCACTCTAATACATGCGTAGATCCACTGATGGTGGATTTTACGACACATTTTGAACTCTAACCTTTGAATGGTTTGTCAGAGGAAAGTGAGAAAATATTTTTTTACATTTTGAAAACCCCGGAATGTCTCCGGCCAAAAAATTGCAATCTTCGCAGTGGGAAGAGTACCGGAGATCATTTTAGCCATTTCAGGAATAATACTTCTAGCATATCAAGGAAAATCATCTCGTTTTTGTTGCATTGGGTAATAGTAGTCAATAAATAAAACTGGCATTTAAATCATAATGAAGGCCATTTTTCCTTTTCCAATCCCATAGGAGAGAGGTGAATCACAATTTACGTTTTTTATATCGTAGCAGAAATTACAATCCTTCTTTCGCGCTGATTTACATCCGTTCACTAGAAGGATTTCGTAATTTTTTCGATCAATAATCTCTGAAATTTCCACGTTTATCCGTAGTCTATTATAATGCAAACAATTCATCTTACTCTGTTGGAAGAGCCCAGTAGTAAGAATCTCTTTCTCTGTGCGAAGGGAAAGTTGCAATTGCATCCCGTGAACTGGAGTCAAATCGGATTCGATCTGAAGCGTCTGATGAACCTCTTGCATCGGTCAATCTGAGTCCACTCTGACTCGTGAAATACGATGTTATCTGCAAAAGGGAAAGAAAACGATTTAAAAAAATGCTCGAACACATTTCTCATTGATATAATTCAAATCCTTATTGGCTCACCTGATTCCGGTACAGATTGGATGCCGAGCATTGCTCCGTGATCCCGAAACAGAAGCACGGAATGCAACCCCCGGGATTTTCGTGGCTCAAGTGGAATGCGTTCGGCTGGCATTGATTGCAAGTGTCCCCGGTGACGAATTCCTGGATAACAGGCAAGGCAGTGGGGATCAATCGGTTCTCAATATAGAGTTATTCCAAAGCATCCCCAGAGTTCAGCACCAGAATGGGGTTCCAGTGACTCCGAGTGTTTGTATGACAGTATTTCGGTGTGTAAAATAAATGAAGTTTTGCCGAGTACAACATCAAAACCAGAATTTATTGCCATAAAATTATCCGAACGATTTCTCCAACCTTTTCATCAGTGCCACTGACTCGACCCTCTCATTCCATCGGCATGATACTGGTGTAACTCTTTTGTGCGATAGTCGATCGACACACACGGCGTGAGTCTATCGAGAAAACTTGCTTTTTTTTCTCGGCTAAAACTCCGAAAATCGGGCAATGAGGAACACGGCATTGAAGAAAACAAGCTTTGTTCCGAGAAAAAAAACCCCCCGATGCGGAACTTTCGGAAACCATCAGAGCGATATGAGTTCTGGCCGCGTTAATAAATAGGAATGGTAACACTGAACTTTGATGGCTAGAAAAAAACCCAAAAAATGGTGACTATATGAGACCAACATCTATGCCCAACTTTCGCACCGAATTCAAATTCAAGAAGTCCTTCCAAGTTCCGTACGCATTCGTCAATTTCAAAAAATTTCTCACTATCAATGTTTCTCGTGAGAATTTCGCTCAACCGATAGGCACGAAAAATGCGGCACGCAGGCCGAGCTCACTCATCGCTTTTCCACCCTTTATTTTGAAAGAAACCTTTTTTTCTCACACAATTTTCTTCAACAATCAGAATCCCGATTCTTTTCACGGGTTTCGAGATCATACTTCATTATGATCCCAAGCGACGCGGGAACTTTCGAAAATTTTCTAAATTCGGAATACAGATCATTAAAACAGGGTTTGACCACGTTCGGGATAATCAAGAAAATTTTCCCAGAGGTTCGAAGGTAAAACCACTGGATTGTCATTAAACAAGGATGATTTAGATTTGTTTTGCTTCAGAGCAACAATGAACTGTCATCAATCCATCAGACGAACAGTGCGTCTCCAAAAAAAAAATTTGCCAAACCGCTCTTTGATTCAATTTTCAAATTCAATTCAACTCGACGAGGATCGAGATTTTCCAGAAGAATCGGAACAATGTAAAAAGAGCCAAACACAACAAATTATGATCAACGAGCATCGACGATGGATTGCATTTTTTTTTTACAAAAATAAACCGTGGGATCTCTGGGTCGCTCATTCGATCATTTTCTTCACAATGGCCTCAGACCTTTTCCTTTCTTTTCGGGGGTAACAACGACATGGTTTCCATAATACTGCGGCATTGTAAAGCTATACCTTCGAATGCATATTCAAGCCCATATTCGACGCAGACAACATGAATGATGGCCACTAACCCCTTCTTTCGAGTTGCAGCAAATATCTCCGAAATGAAACCTCACCGGGACGGAATAAAATTCGGCGAACGAAAAGAACCGGAGTCACGAATTAATTTTCCAGGTCCAGTGCAAGAAAGAAAAAGATTCTCGAAAATGAAATATTGATCAAACTTTTCTCTAATAATTAAATTCGCACCACTCTCAAATTTAAAAGCCAAGAAATTGCTAGAAAAAGATAAAAGATTGGACTAGGACTAGAACCGAAATATGTTGACACCCCGTTCGTCTTATTGGCGTCGAGAATCGGTCGACCTGTCGTATACCATGGCGAACATATGCCATCCTAACATTCCACACACAAACAAAAATGGCAATGTTTTTGTCGTGTTGTTTGTGTTAGACAATGTCGCACAGTCGGTAAGGAATCACTCACCGGGTATGGGATCAATTTTTAAGTCAGCGATCCAGAAAAGGCAGCACAGGTGAGAGATAATTTTCAAAAGTTAGATCTCCGATGAACAAAAAACCATGAGCTACCATTCCACATGAAACTAATCAAGCTTCTCGATCATAAGACTCGAAAATATATCAATCAACGATTTTCAACAACAACACATCGACGTTACTTTCAACAACGATTATGTATACAACACAAGACATCCAAAGTATTCGTCAAGTTGGGTTTTTGAGAAGAAATTTTTTTTCAATTTCGCAAGAAAATGAGGAAGAAAAAACTAACCTTGCATCTGCACCGTCCACTTGAATCGGGTTGAGAACTGCCTCTTGGATCACATTGCTCCGCTGCATTTCCCACGTTTTCCAGAAATAAAGAAACATAAAAAGACAAGAAAAAAATATGTGAGTCATGGAATTCGTCCAGATCGCGGGAAAAATAAAATAGCCGTAATTGCGCAAGCAAGATATCACAGCACATATATGCGTATAACGTCTAAATGAAGGTGCGTGGCAGGCACTGAAACAAATTGTGCGAAACACGTACGATTTCTTGGCGTCTTTTTTTTTTTCAAGAGCATTTTCAGATCATTGAGCCAAAACCTGAACCGATGTGTCAAAAGGACAGAATACATAGCGTAGCAGCGACAAATAAACCTGCGCACCTTTCAAATGCACAGCAGTCGACTGTCGATCGACCAACGGACGGACAATTTGTGGCAAAATGAAAAAATAATAATTTTCACAAGTGCACGAATACAAGCATACTTTTGCCAAATATGTAGAGGCAACATTCCTCCCAACGTCACCAATCGCGGAAATGAAATAAAATCAGGAGCAGGGCTGTTTTGAAGCATTGACAGCGAAAGCAAGATTTTGGACTGGCACTGGTTTTTTCTTCAAAAGAATCCAGAGCAAAGAAATCCCTGTATAATCACTGTTTCTGTCGGATTTAAGGGTAAAAAAAAATTCCACGATCGGATTCTTGGAGTGTGCAAGTATGTGCAACCCCCATTCATTCAATATTAAAATATGATAAGAAAGTGCAAAACACTTAGAAACACTGAAAATAAGGGTGGAACAGTGAGTAGGCTCCAAAATGCTCTCGTGGTTCGAATGTTCGAGGAAAAGATAATCATCGTGGAATTCCCCTGTTTCCTCACATCAATAAATTTCAAATTAATATGCGTCATACTCTGTTACAGAAAACGTCAGCGTAGAAGACATTTTAGAAGAGATGAATTACTAAAATAAATTCCGGACAGAAAATGTTGGGAGAAACACTAACGTTCTTCTCACGTACTTTTCCTGCATCAAAATATTCTTTTAGAATAAATTCATTTATTGCAGAGTTTCTGCCATGTTGCCGTGAATTTTTGACAAATAATGTTGTTTTCATTGTAATCACTTGGCGTCTGTGGCGTTTCCTCTACCTGTGACATTTCGCACCCATTTCTTTCGCTTATTAGGATTAATTGTCTCTAAGGAAGCTTTCTTCGAATTAATTATGTTATAATAAGTCCCTTTTTAATTTTTTTCGTGACGTTTTTTTCGGCACTGTCCTCTCTTCGCACATCTCCAACTTTTAGATTCCCGACTTTTCATCTGCCCCAAAAAAATTTTTAAATTATGATTGGCATTATTTAAATGAACTTTGTTCTTCAATTAAGAGGATCCATGAAATAATTCGTGGGATATGAGCCTCATCTGGTTTGAATCACGTGTCAACGAGCAGTTCCGAAGCGAACTATATCCAACTCATAAATAAGGATTTCTGATGTAGTAAAATTGCATCTGATGAAAGCGCAGATTTCAGCTTCGGTTATTCGCAGCAATAAAAATGAAATAAAAACTTTATAGTATAATAACATCAACGGTGAATCGCCATGGGTTGAACACACTATGACAACAAAGCCTTCCCAAAGAGAGAGAGAAAAAAGAGGTGAGAATTTCACCGAAATCCATGCCTTGGTCCCCAAGTAAAGTATTTCTCAAATCGATGTAGACATCGACCCGAAGCACTGTCACCGAATAACACTTGCAGCTCCGATGCGTTTCGTCGGAACTGTCGTTCGGTCCGCAATTAAAAGTGCCGTCACACAGCTTTTCCGAGCTGATGCAAATCTTGCTGTGAAGGCATTGGAATTCAGACTGCGGACACCCTGAGCCAGCACCAACAAGCAGCCATGTGCGATTTTCCACACCCCGACAGTATATTTTTTTTTATGCCAAGTTTTTTTTTCCGCAGTCGCACATAGAGCGAGAAGACAGAGATAGAAAAGAAGGAGAAGGCCGTGAAGATTTTCTGAAGAAATACTGCAAAAGCTATAATCGCCAAAAAAAAATGGAACCCTTCGAAGCTACTCTTCCTTTTCAGCGGAAACCAACCTCCGAATGCTTTCAAAAACCAACTAATAAGATTCACCTCGATCCACCACCCTTTTTCACACGTCAAGATCATACAATTCTGCATATAAATTTACAAGAAGGGCTGATTCAAAAGTTTTTCCAGCTTTTATTCGTTTGCATCTTCTTCAATTGAGGTACTGTAGATGGATTTTTATTTTTCACAAAGTAATTTTCGATTGATCTTCGGCCATTGTTCGAAGATACACTCACGCACGTACGCAGTTATTGAAACTTTACTTCATCATAGTTTTAGGAACACACTTCATAGATTTCCTGGCAGTTAAAATGCTGCCAAAAATTCAAATTAAACACAGAAGCAAAAATGTTCCATATCTGATGAATATGTTCGATAATTATATAATTTTGACATTTGTTAAGTATAGCTGCTGTTGCTAAATGCGAATGTTGCCTTACGATGTTGATTCGTGAGCAGAAATTTGTCCAATGTCGGTTTAAAACTGGATAAAATTATTTGCGAATTAACGCTTCAAGCGTTTATATTACTTCCATCGTGATTCGAGTTGTAAAATATGATTATGCACATGAATTAACGGTACTGACCAAACTTTTGAACCATTTCCGTACTTGAAAATGAGCAACGAGATATAGGAAGGATTTTTCGACCGTTCGTGAGCAAATGCTTAAGAAGAAAGTGTTACAAATAAGAACCCCGATGGTGAGTTGCTGACCCGCAATTTACAGTTCAAAGCAGTTCTAGCCAAGTTTATAAGCTGGACGACTTATACTCAAATTTTTATTACACATATACTGTACGTATTTCTGAGTTGAAAGCTTTATTAAAATCTGCTTTTCAATACCTAATAATGGCCCGAGACAAAAACGAGGCTTATGATGAGTTGATGCTTTTTTTTCTACTTTCTGTTTTAGCATAAACGGGGTCACCTCACCTTTGTCGCAATTTTCCTCGTCGCTGCCATCGAGGCAATGTTTTTTTTCGTCGCATCGTTTGCATTTGTATATACAATTCCGATTAGTCGTGCATTGGAACTCACTGGAGGAACACGCTGAAATCGCCAGTGAGTCCAGAAACAAAGGATACAAGATGAGCATTATTACTGGAAGTTTGGGCCCGAATCGGGGTTTTCCCTCGGAGCTCCGTAAGGGTTTCCTCCAAGAATATTTTTCTCGGAATTTCGGGACTTACAAGTGTTGCAAATCGTGAAATGCTCATCTGATTGATCCGAACAATGCACAGTATTGTCACAGAACTGGTGTTGACTCAGACAATCGCCATTCTTGCATTGCAATTGATCTTCTCGACATCTTCCTGAATTCAACACTTGTTTCATTTGAGGTTGTTTCAGTTGAATAAATCGAAATAAAAAATTTCTGTGATATCTGGTGATATTTTTAAAATTAAAATGTTTACTTCTTTTTATAGAGGGAAATGAGATGAACCGTTAAAAATCTTCGAAATAATTTGACATCAAAAGCAACGCGTATCGGCCAAACAAATTTTTAAAAAGGTTGAAAACTCATCCCGTGTTTCCCAGGAAAAAAGACAGGTTCATTACTAGAATACTGCATTCCACATAAATAAATAATTATCAACGGAAGTCTTCTTCGTGCATTCGGGAAAAAATTTCTGCATTCGAATTCGTTTGAACTTTTTGATGCTCGTTCGTCAGGTGGAAAGAAAAGAATTGCTTCGAGAAATCTTCGCAGCAGATGATTCAAAAAGCAATTTCCCGTAAATTGAGCATTTGTACATGTTGAATTTTACGCAGCCACGTTTGCTTCGAATAGGAGGAAATATATTTTATTATTTCACATTCTCGGAACGAGATCAGTTTTTTTCTTTCTTTGCATAGGGTATCATTGACTAAGCGTATTAAAATACTGTAGTTCTGAGACTTATTCAAGATATTTCAAGCCTCATTCTCAGGTAAACACGGTTTTCATCATATCAGCGACTTGACACCAAGGCTCACTTCCAATTATTCCAGTCGTCCAAGTACAGTGTTGGTTCATTTTCACGTACGTGCAATAACAAGCCATTCACTACACAGTGTTTCCAAAAAAGTGTGTTAGTCAAAGCCGAGAGACGAAAACATAAGGTCGAAGCAGCGTTAGAATTAAAGCTCATGCAAAGCAAGCAAAAAGAACCGTCTACGCACCAACTTTTTTTTTTTTAAACAGCAACACAAAAGAATCCATTCACCGGTATTTTTGTTTTCGTGCGTATTTCAAAGGCATATACTGTTTGTTCGCCAAATATGTTCTATTCGGGGACATGAAGCCCGGGACGAAAAATGATACAATCAACACAATTTGGCAGGTTCTGTCTACTCAATTTCGATTCGTGAAGCGCTGGGATATATTCAGCAACATCAGCGAGGCCCCTTTTTTGAAACCTATAGGTTTCATCACAAGGAAACCTCCAAGAAATAATCACTTACGGCAATTAAATTCGTCGCTGCGATCGTCACAGTCGATTCTTCGATCGCACCTACGCCAACCCTCGATGCAGTTCTGGTAGATGGTGCATTGAAATTCGTCGTCTCGACATTCTATCCGCGTCATTAAAATTACAACGAAAAAAATAATAATAAGCAAATCAGCCGAGAGACGATGAACGTAATTTCTGTGAAAAGTCTGATGAGATTTTTTGAGAAATTATAGGATGCTAGGGTAGGGGATAGTTCGGCAAATTCTTGATTAAATCCACTGCGAATTTCTAGATAAAAACATTTCATGAAAATAACTTATACAAGAACAAATCATTTATTTCAAAAGGCTCGCCAGAGCAAGAAGTGGAGACTTAACTCAGTCCAGAAAGCTCTACATTATTCGCATTTTCTCGCAGAAATGCCCCAAATTATCACATGAGGGTCACAGAAGAATCAATTGGTACAACGTAATTTTTCTGCATTTAGAGGGAAAAACAAAATTAAAGCCTTGAAGGGACATAATACTGTACTCAAATTGTTCCATCAGAGGAAATCTTGACGAATAAAGAAAAATTGAAGATGGACCATGAGTTTCGAATGATTACTATATTTCGTTTGATTCTTTGAAATCTAATTTAAATCAACGCAACTACTTTACCAGATTTCCCACATCATGATTGTTGAATTTCATTCCTCGAAAACAGGTCAGATTTTTCAAGAGAAATAAAAAGTTAAATTTAAATATACAACCTATTAGGATGCAAAATTTTCCACCGCATTTTTCACGTTCTTAGATACTCGTTAAATTTAAAATTTTATTAACAAAAACAAGCACATTTCTTCCAATCACGTAAATGATAGAATTCAGTTATTTTTCAGCCGTCAGCTTTTTTGATTATCTCAGCTGGATCAACAAAAGTGTTATATATTTTAAATAAATATATTTTTAAAACTTCAAAACCATTTTCACATCTTGGTATCAACCCCGTATAGGAATGGAGGGAAGAAAAAGTTTCAATTGCAGCATATCACTATGTGAGAAAATAATGTCCATCTGCTACACGTGCAATTTCATGACATTTCTTGTTTTCTGTTGAAATTTTGAATATTTAATCCAAATTAATTTCAGGTTACTGAGCAATCTCATTGATCCTGATTTCCCCCATTCAAGGGTTGGCCGGGTAGGAAATCTCGGCGGGAAAAACTGATATTCAAATGCTCTGGGAAAGAACACAAAGTCGATAAAAATGATTCGGTTTGACATAATGAGATTTCAGAGTACGTGATGAGTTGTGGTAAATTGTAAAGCTTTTCATTTCGATCAAAAAGTGGCGCGCTGCGAGGAAGCTTATGAAAATCAGATTCAAATGAGGGTTATTCGATATTTTTGCAGAGATCACAAGCGCATATTCCGAGTATCAAATAATTCAGCGTAACAAGAAATCAGTCGAGGATAAGCTGGGATACATTTTAAAATCTATATCTCACGTAATTTGCAGAATAGTTCGTCCCGGTAGTTCCCACAATCCCTGTTGCCGTCGCAACGTTTCCGAACATCGATGCATGTCCCATTGCCGCAATCAAACTGCCAATCTCTACAACCTGACCGATTGACAGCAAACCGTGGGTATGGATTCATAATTTTTTTTTCAATTTGAAAAAAAAAATAAGGCGTGTTTGAAGCTAACAGTTGACGCGACGCGACACAAAAACACAGATGAAGAAACACGGCATAGCGATTTGCTTGGTTAGTTGTGCAGTGCAATTTTCTTGCTTGTTTGTTCCCCCCCCCCTTTTTTTCGACGTATCTCGGTTGCATTTTTAAAATTGAGAAATTAGGAGAGAGCCAAAATTGGTGAACCCGGGGAAATTTGAATTTTTTGATCAGTCAGAGAGCCTTGATATCAGTGCTTCAAAATTACTCGACCTTCCCGTCGACGACGATGTTCGATTTCGAAGATTCTTCACAGCTTTATGGCATCACGAGGTAGTTTCTCAACTTTTCTTTCGTATTTTCTTCTGGGAAATCAAAACTCACCGCAACCGAGTTCATCCGATCGATCCGGACATTCGTAAGTGTCATTGCACAAAGCACTTGTTGGAATACAAGTTTCATCATCGTGACACTTCCTTTCCCCATGTCGACAAGCTGTGAATCACGACATTCGACTCTTTCCAAGTCATTTACATATGGTCGTTTTGCCGCAGAAAATTCCGCGGAATCATAGCTACACTCGAAAGACAGCAATTTCTTCCACATACTCTAGTTTACAATACTATATACTGTATTTAAACAGTATAAATATGTGGACTTTTCGAAGAATTGCGATTTTCAAATAGGAATACGGGGTTTTCTAAAAAAGGGGTGCAGGAATGAATTTTCGTTGCAAATTCAGGGATGAAAACTTACCGCACTTCACTTCGTCACTGCCATCAAGGCAATCGGGTTTTTTATCGCATCTCTGATTTGAATTTAGGCATCCCGACCCATCCCAACACCGAAATTGACCTGTTGGACATCCTGGTGAGAGGAACAAAATGCATACTCAACATTTGCATGCAATCTAAACGTCGAAGAATCACAACATGTCTACGCTGGAGAAATATTTTAGGTAAGACATGCCGGCGATTAAAAATCATGCTTCGGTTTGATGTGAATCTGTGTATATACAGTATTCCGGCTGACATGCATTTTTCTCTTTTGTGAGACCCTCGTCCTCACGTTGAAGATTTCGATTTTTGGACCCGTTTCTCAAACCCTTCACGCCAAAAATATACTGTGTGATGTGGCGCAAAAAATCCCTGAGACCTTTTTTTCATAATACGTTGAAAAACCAGCACCTCGTACGTGCTGATGTGCACGTGTGGATCTGATGCTTATATTTGAGAAAAGGTTTTTCATAGACCTGATGGTACAATCCTGCGGACCCTGGCTACGTTCGGATGCTCATCAATCGTGTCAAATGGAATTATTGATGAGGAACAAGGGCACGTGGATACACAGGCTTCAAACCAGGAAGTTTCGCGACCGGACGACCAAAGGACTGTGCCGGAAATTGGTACATCTTGGAGTAATGTCAATGCTGCTGAAAAAACGTACGTCGAGACAGGCTTGACATTTGCGCTAATACCGTCGGTAGGTGATCATCAATCCGGTTCTGTTCGAGGAATGTCTGATTTTTACGCACATCCTATGCTCCTTTTTTTTTAAAGAATTTTCGAGGCATTCATCAATTTGAAAGCATGGCACTCGAGGTTATCGTATTATTATTGGAAATCATTGTCGAGTTAATTTTCCGTTCTCAAAATTTTCAAGCATGGCTTTTTTAATTCATCATTCAGCTTATCGAAATCAGGTTTGAGGAAAATTTAAGTTTTTCAGACAGAAAATTATCAAGACAGGCATTTTCGATGAACTCATGGTCACACACACATTCTAATTTCAAAACGAAGAGTCGTACGAAAAATATTGACGATTTGCACTCGCTTATAGGGAAGAAATCAAACATCCCTTGCACAAACTCGGCGAGACGAATTTTACATACTATTAAACAAAGCCCCGCGTTCCGCCAAATCAGCTGAAATTTGCGAAACATTTACAGAACCCCAACAAACCGTGGGGCGTTTTTGGCAGTTGAAGCTGAAAACTATACATCATTTATTTTTCAGCGCAGTCTTGGATTATATTTTGTGGTAGGTTGAATGTGTCGGAAGTTCGAGGTACTGTTTCTCGAACATATGTTTTTGAGGGTACTTGGGATTTTTTATTTGATTTTCAGTAGAAAAAAAACGTGAAGTACTCACCCGGAGAGCATGGAACGTTTCGCAGTGGATCACCCGTGTATCCGACAGAACACTGTTCACACTGTCGACCTTTGTATCCCGTTGGGCATTGGCAGGTCGGATTTCCGTCGGTATCAGAATAGCACGAAATTATCCTAGCCACGAAAAAACGACAAAAAAAACATTTGAGTGTACATAATGCATGAGAGACTGCACTTTGCAAATTATGCATATATAGACACTTTCATACAGCTATGCAGCGAATGATTTCACAATAAATTTGTCTGAATCATATTTCATGTGGACTGTTTCTTTGATATCGAAAAAATCTTCATCGAATCCAACGATTGTCTCATTAATAAACGTAAATGAAGTCTGGGGGCTGTTTTGGCAACACTTCTTCCTTTCATCAATTCAAAACTGGAGTTGTTATTTTATAGTTTCGTGAAAGGGTTCTTTCTCAGTACGTTGGATCAAGAAATTTTCAGCATGAGAAAATGTATTTTGCTATACTATATTGTTAAACTTGAGGGAAGGAATGGTTTGAAGCTCGATTTTTCCGCTGGGCTCCAGATGTTGCAATTTCTGCTGTTCTCACTGCAAAATCTGTATGTGTTACATGTTTTTCGTCAGAATTCAGAAAGAATTCAGATAAAATTCGCACGGGAAAAATAAGAGACTTGAATGATTTTTCAATCTTTGGATAATTCACAGGACGAAGGGGCAGCAAAATTTGACCAATTTGGAGTAAAAAAAAAAATGCTCAGACGGATGTAAATCTGTAATATCTGAATTGTTTTTTATTTTTGAATGACTATGCAGTTGATCTATGATTTTCATGTTTTAAGAGCTTGCTATGACCTTCGGAAACAATTGGAGCATGAAAAGCTTAATACCATTTCAAAAATGGTTCCTTCGAGATAAAACATTGAATACAGTATCTGGGTATTACATATACCAAAGCCAGTCTTACCAACAATGCTAAAAAAATTAAATTACATGGTAACTAAGAAATAATATTCTACTCACGGCTTATTCGGATCTGGGCAAGGACAGTTCTCACAAGCTTGGGTCACTGGCGACATGTATTGGCCTTTCTGGCACCTTTGAATGGGAATCGGATCGCAGCGACCCACGTAAGGTCCCGAGTTGACCCTTTGGAATTCGGGAGCGCATTCCTATATGTAAAAAATATGAATATTTTTTTTTAGAAAAATCTTACGAACTTCTCGCACTGAGTGACTGCTACAAGAATTGAAAACATACCTGACAGGATAATCCAGCATAACCCGGAGGACACTGGCACTGTTCAATCATGTTCGCTTTCGGCGCATTTCCGCTACCGACGGTCGCAGTGTCCATCACGATATCGGACAGCGTTACGTCCAGGTAACTGCTGTCAACGTATTGCGCTCTTCACATGCAATAAAAATTTACAAATATACAGATTACAGTTAGAAAAAAAAGAATGCAAAGTTTTTCGGAAGAGTAAATTGTTCTCTCACCGAACGAGAAGGAATTCAATGCTTTGCAGGGCCATCATCAAGTCTTCGCGCGTCGCTGGTTCAATGCCTTGAGCAGGTCTGTCTACTTGAGGCACGTAATTGACCCTCTTGAACCACTTGCCAGGGATAAACTGCACTTCCATGTGATTCGCCAAAGTTGGTCGAGGACTCAGGTCAGATAGGTAGAACAACGTCCGTTTGTTGCCCTTGAAAAAAAAATAAAATAAAATACAGGAAAACAATGAAAATTTGTGAAGACAAGAAACCGCGTCGCGCAAAACAAAGTTGAAATTCTAAACAACCATCATATTTAAAAGTAAATTTATTTACACAAGTACAGGAAAAAACATTTCGCATTATTTTCTGCAAAATAATTCCAATTTCAGGGTCCACCCTGTGATGACTGACTTGAGTAGAATAAAAGCTTCAAAGTTGTGTCTCACCCATTGAGAGATAAAGGATGAAAATTTTTTAAGTACAATACCTGGATGATGACGTCAGGGGCACTGATGAGTCTCGGGACGTTGACGCTCGACGTGGTGAACGTGATCTGGTACCTCAAGTACCCGCCGTAGCTTCGCGTCTGGTCCCCACGGAGCCCCTCAGGCAAGGCAAAGTAAGGTACTACTTCGTTTGATATGCCGAGAAGGCTCCTGTTCCTGGCATTCAACTTGTACCTTCCACTGCCAGCATTTCGCAAGTAGGACTGGCTCAACGAGTATCGCGAGTCTTCCACACGATAAACGCGTTGGAACGTGTCGAAAGTGACCCCGATCAGCTGAAAGATACCGAGTGCTGGTGCTGGAATCTGGAAAAAATAACGAAAGAAAATAATGAAAAACATCCAGAAGGACTTGAATAAAATGTAATCAATACGCTCGCAATACAAATCATGTCATTTTACGGGATACTCCGCGGGAATTGTTCTGACGCTGATAGTAATTTCCACAGTAGACTTTCGTTAGAGCAACGATTTCCTTAAATCGAAAAATGCTGCAGGTGCTATAGTTACTTCTGCATTTTAGAAACATTCGATCTCGTGTTAGTAAATATATCCGATTTCAGAAGAACGCTTGTTAACAAAATTTACTCTCCCCTTCACGCGTTCAGTGGTTTGAAAATTGATGTTTTTTTTTTGCACCGAGACGCACAAATTAAATAGAACTAAATATAAATAAAGAATGATTAATTCACCAGAAAAAGCTGCGGTGACATTTTATAAATGGTCAGAATTGTTTGCAAAATTAAATGGGAATATTTTATCAAATACGAAGGGCTCAAAAAAGCCGACATCTTCACCAGTACTGTATAGAAGGAAACTCAGTTTATCCCAAGATTTCCTCTGGTCAGAAACCTTGGAACTCGCTCAATTTTTCTATTTATTTCTTCTGTCCAATGGTAAGTTTTGCCAGCAGAAAAGCTTGATAATCCCAGGGCAAATTTGTCTACATTTTTATGTTGTTCCTTTTCGCGAGTTAACTTAGATTCATTTATTATGGCCAAGTTTTGTGTGCTTTCACAGTTCAACTTTTTTTCTTCGCCCCTTGCGACATATGGATGATATCCACTTTTTCTTTCGCTTTTCGTGCGTTCAACGTTCACCGAATCATCGTAGCACACCCAAGATTCGGCATTTCAGACGCAATATACGGTACTATATATATTAGCACGAAACAAACCTGAGTGATTTGCAGTTCACTGCTGTAGCAGCGATCAGTGATCCCAAAGCAGAAACAGGTGAGGCATTCTTCTCGCCGAGACGCCAAAGAGTTGAACTGCGGGGGTTCGCAAACCCCGTGGGGCAATTTCACGTCAACACGAGCATTCGGATGAGCGAAAATCGTCGCCCTCGCATTTAAAGCTTCGCAGCTGTAAGCTCCTTGATCACTCAGCTGGGCATTCGGACACTCCAATCGTCCCATGCCGTCATTGCTGCAGAAAAAATGAATTATTTGCTATAATTTCGTTTTCCGTATTTTGAAAATAATTATAAAAAAAAAACTTGGATAAAAATCAACACTGACCTTTCCATAGTGCATTTTTCCGGGACGTAGCCCCAGTTCAAACGCCAAATGATTTCAGGAGTCGGTACTCCGACAGCTCGACACGTCAGAATGATTGTCTCACCGAAATTCACCACAAGGATGCTTGGTGGTGGTTGAACAATCACAGGGTCACCTTGAAAAAGCCAGAAAAAATGCCATGAAAATTTTCGGAATCTTTTTCACTAAATAAAATAATGGTTAATTTAACGCACTGCAACTGATTTCATCGGATCCATCCATGCAATCTTTGTCGTAATCGCAATGGAATGCTCGGGGAACACATTGCTTGCCGTCATGACACTTGAACTCCTTCGAACTGCACTCTTCGCCAATCGGTGTTGGATCTATAGAATTCATGATACACATCGAATGACAATAATAACGACTGACCGCTTTCGTGTCCTGTATTTATAGACCGCGTCCAAAAAATTCCGAAAATTTATCTAAAAAGTAATCACTATATATAAGGAGGAAAAAATGAGAAATGCTCTACCTATAAGCAATACCATCTGAACTTTCCAAGAAACAATTTTCAACCTTCTGAATATACTATAAAGCGTGAAGATTACGTACCTTTTATTTAATTTGCAACCTTTTTGTTTCGTAACACTATTAGGAAACATCCTGAACTATGTTGAAGCATAATTCATTTTTTCTCGAAAATATTTGAAATAAAATTCTTCAAAATCGAATAAATGTCATGAATCAGGATTTCATTTTGAGAAAACATGGAATACATTACCGCAGTTTGTCTCATCACTGTTATCCCCGCAGTCGTTATCCGAGTCGCAGATCCACGACTTGAGGATGCATCTCTTGTTGCTGCACCTGAATTCGTTCGGCTGACATCTGTCCAAGCCTGAAGAAAATTTTGTAAAATCAGAAAATCACCCGTGAGTTCGGTGCAGTACTTCATAGTAGTACTTACTGCATCGCATTTCGTCTGATCCATCAGGACAGTCCAGGTCTCCATTGCAAACTTTAGAATGAGGGATGCATGTTCCGTCCAAACATGTGGACTGGTTGTAAAGACAAGCTGGCGGCGGTCGAGCAGTCGGCGGAAAGTCTGACAGGGAAATAATTTATTTCATTAGCGTTAGAAAAAATACGTACTAGCCTATATGCCAACAAAAACTCAAATAGTTTGCAACAAATTCGATGCGATTTTCGGGAACGCAAGTAAGAAATGAAGCGCGAATACAGAGCTCGAGTAGGTCGCGATGAAAACAGCTTATCGATGATTGATATGGTAATTTCGGCATTATAACCCAGCACTATCGAATCTTTTGGCTCGCAAACTCTCCGGAAAATTCAACGAGCTGAAAGTTTTAAAAGGAACTCGATTTTTCGTTTAACTGCTTCCAAAACAAACTTCTAGGGGTTTGACACAAAGAGGAATTCAGCAATTGAACGTAAAACCTATTCTGAAAATTTGCATCATCAGCAAATGCCGGCCTGGAGAAAACTTGACAACATTGTGAAATTAAATTTCGAAAAGATGGGATTTTGAGAGAAATTATGACGCCAAGACAAAAAGACGCTAGAAAATTTGTCGAGAAAACGGCATGTCAGAAAAAGTATCACAGTACAAAACACAATTCATGATAAATTTAATGCCGGAGATGAACGCCAAAAGTAAAAAATACCTCGATTGGAAGAGTGAAGTATACACGAAAAAAATTATACTTCAAATATTACCGAAAGCCTATTGAAAACGTGTCATCCTACACATTCAAATGCAAGAAAGGTAAATCAAAAATGGATAACGTTGCTGAAAATATTTTCCATCGACGTCTTCTCCTGATCTTTATTCCCCTTACCATGATTTCCTAGTACTATACCAACAAAAAATCAATTAAGCCCGGCTTTTTAGTACAGGTACCTGGAATTCGGAAAATGTAACCTTTGGAAGCGAAAAAAAAATCAACATTATAATAAGCTGCTAAAATGCACTGCAGCTAAAAGTATCGACGTAATCAACCTGCAAACAAAAAAAAAACCAATCCTTTGAAAATTTGATATGAAGAATGCAGAAAAAGTCGTGCCTTGAAACTCAAACATCAACCCTAATCGCAGGCAATTAAAATTTTAAATTCTTCATTCACCTCCCGTGTACCGATTCCGCGTTTTGCCTTCCTGATGCCGACGGGTTCCGAACTCTCGTCGGTGACCCGAGTCCCGAGACCCGGATCCGGGGTAATGCATCAAATTACTTCCCGTTACGGGTTCAGATGCTTCATCCCCGGACGAAGCAGACAATCCCGAATGTACTTGCGGACTATTGATTAAATCCGGATTGTGTTCGTACTGATGATAATTCCGCTCGATCGCCGTCAATCGCGACGAAGTCGGCGCATTATATTCGTCATTTTCTACGTCATTATTCCCGACGTACTCGTCGTCGTCGTAATGGTCTGGGTTCCGCTCGAACCCGGATTCGGTGGTCAAAGGGGACACATGATGCGAAAAGTGGAGGTTGCTGGGTTCGGGGTACAGACGCTTTTGGGGGACGGGTTCGTAATGGGTCTCGTGTTTCACACTGTACATCTCGCGGGAGCTGATGAGCCCGTCCCTGAACGCAGTCAGGTTCACGATTCGGTTGTCGGACGTCGAAAATCCCAAAGCAGCTTGCGAACGCATTCATATATCACGTCATTAAACATATTGTACACGCTAATTAAAGTCCAGTTATTGTTATTTTTTCCTGATGATCTGGACTACTGAAAAGAAAAAAACTGTGACTTCCTTCGAATACTCACATTCTTCGACGCGAAGATACACGGAAACGCGGGAACCCGAAGCTCCAGGTGGTGCTCCAACAGCTTCGCAGATGTACGTTCCACCGTGATTCAACTGCAAAAATACGTGGCCAAAATCAAATTTTTCACATATTTAAATCCCAAAATGTAAGCCCTTCTGTTTTTCAATATTATAACTCATTTCCGCGAAGACAGGCCGCACAGGACTTACTAAGAAAAAATCATATTCGCTGAAAAAACTGAAAAATTTGAAGAGAAACACTGCAATTTTTTTTAATGAGTCAACATTTTGTCAAAAGCTTTCATTGGAACTTTTTCGCACTAATGTAAATTTTCTTGCGTTTGGAAAAAAATTTATTGGGTTGCAAAAAAAAAAACATGTTGGTGTACATAAATATTGGAACAATATATGCTGTATATCACCAGCAAGCCACGTAAATGCTCGTGCACTTCATTTCTCTTCAAATTCGGTAACTAGCAATATTTTTGGCTAAAATCCCCGCAAGAACAAATAAAAAATATGCAACACAAGATACCGACCTTGACAGTAGGCATTGTTAGGCGACCGTTGACATCAGTCGACCCCGGGGGTAATGGCAGCCCGTTACCCCTGGACCACCTCACAGGATATCGATTCGGACCCTCGTCTCTGCACTGGAAAACGACTTCGCGATCTGGACGAACCAATCCAAAGATATGAAATGAAAACATGTATTAAAAGAAACATAAGGATGCGGAGCCAAAACCAAAAAAAAAAAAAAAAAAACTACCGTATGCAACTAAAAAACGGGGGGATATTCGCAGGCACCAAGGGGGATACCAGCATCATTCAATCGAGAACCGTGCAATCATTCACCACAGGAATCGCCGCATTATTAGTACCCTGAATCTTCCTCTCTTGCTTTTCCCGAAAATAAAAGAGAATCTTGGCAGAAATAATAGGCATCGCAATTCGACAAAATAAAGTTGAGTAAGCCAATTCACCGAAAATTCCGCGGATTTGCCTCAGCGAGGCTCGGGGAAATCTTCAGGTATAAAAATATCAATGAATCTATTTATCGGAAAATAAACCCCTTGGGTTCTTCCGCTAACGCTGATCTCATTATTTAATGTCCATGACCACGCAAACTATGGAAAGCAAAAGGAAGGCTCGAGAGGACGACGATGACGAATCAGATATTAAACAAAAAAACTTCGTAGTTATTCGTCACTAAAATTCAAAATGCAAAAAGCTTCTGTTACCTGTCCACGTTTCTTTCGCAGCTTCGCCTTTAGATTTTTTTTTTTTTACCCAGCTCGCGCTCACTTTCAAAATAATAAATCGATAAAAGCAGCAGCATGCGAATCACTGTTTCCGACTCCAATAAAAGAAAATAAAAATTCGAAATCGCAACTTTTCAGGCCACATGCCAGCAACTATTTCGACTTTAAAACATGTCCAAGGCAGAGGTGAGAGTCTATGTAGGCGTAGCATTGGGTAAACAACGACACCGCTATATTCTGAATTCATTGAGCAGGCCATTGTGGGACTCACCTTTCGCATATCCTACATCGGATATGTGCAACCAGTAAAATTCGGCATGTATGAAAAACAAATAAAGAAATTGCATGACAAACTCGCATCATATTCTATATAGGAAATTACGAAAAAATTCCACGAAACGCGAGCGGCTAAAAAAAAGGGCGTCTTCATATAGGGATTTTACAAAGCTCGATACAGTGAATTGAAAGCTGAGGCTTGAATTGATCCTACCTTGTTTGATGGTTTGATCCGAAGGATACGTTCTCAGGTTTATATCGTTCCCAGGCGGCACTGCAAAGAATCAAACAAAATCATTGATCTAAAAAAATTAATGAAAATTTCAAGATAGAAACCGCAATTTGCTTCGTCAGTTCCGTCGGAACAATCCTGGTATCCGTTGCAAACAGAAGACGATGGAACGCATTCGTACGTACGTTTGCACCGGAATTCGTTCGAATTGCACTGATTGATGCCTGCAAATTTCGGAGAAAAATAATGTATCACTGCGATATTTTTATATCGTTCTGGGGGAAAACGAGTGTAACTCACAATTGCGTTCATCTTCCTGTTCAGGACACTGAGCATATCCATCGCAAATCTGTCTGTTGCTGATACACGAACCGTCTGAACACTGAAACATTCCTGTTCCACAATCTGGTCCTGAAAACATTTTTTTTTTCATTACAGTTCCCTTCATCGGACAAACAGCTAACAGGGATTTCTTTCAGAAAAAAAATCAAGGAAATAACTCACGCGTCGGGCAGTTTGTCTCATCGGAACCATCAGCACAATCTCTCCTTCTGTTGCATCGTAAGCTCGTAAGAATGCACTGTCCGTTGTTGCATCTGAACTCATTCCTTCGACATTCTGTGGTGACATTTATTTCTTTCAATTTATTTTACACTGAAAAAAAAGGTTATGAAAACGTACCGCAATTGAACTCGTCGCTTCCGTCGGCACCGCAATCGTAGTTCCCATCGCAACGCCTGTCGATCGGGATGCAAGTCCCACTTTTGCACCTAAACTGGTCACTGCGACATTCTATTTACGCAAAATAAACGTTTCAATTTTTCTCAAAAAATACGCAAACTGCGAAAATTACAGGGAAATTGTCGACGCCACCCAACGTCATCGACTGCGAGTCGTTCGAAAAATTCCAAGAAATCATCCCGTCGATAAGACGACGTTCGAGAGTATTATTTTCGCATGCAAAATAAAACATGTAAAATCATGCATGGATTTCTATGTACAAAGGCAAAAGCGTGCACATTAACTGGGTGCCATGCAAGCTGCGTTTCGGGGAAGATACGAAAACAAAAATGACGATATGAGTACACATTTTCACTTTTTGTTCGGGCTCGGTCGTTTCCGTTCCTTTTCGGAAAGGAAACCATTTAGATGCCATGTAATCAATGAATGTATTCTTGGAAGCAGAAGGTATGTAAGAAAGATAAATAGGACTCACCGCAGTTGAGCTCATCGATCCCATTGCTGCAGTGTTCGACACCATCGCATCGATACCTTGTGTCCAAGCATCGACCATCGCACAAGATTTGTCCGCCTGAGCACTCTGCACAAAAGGGAACCACCACGGACATGATGTGTGTATGTACTTTTTTTTTTCTTGCCGAATATTCTTTTGTTAATCTGGGTCAATATAGAGAGAAAATCACGAACCGGTGTCGTCACAATAGTACTCGTCCGAGTTATCGGAACAATCGGATCTTCCATCACATCGCCGTCGGGCGTCAATACATGTTCCGTTTTTGCAGCGGAATTCATTTGTACGACATCCTGTGGGCAAAACCAACACTCAAAGATTAATTTAAATAATACTTTAGAAAAGAAATGGGTGTTCTGAATTCCTCTGCTCGGGTTATCTAGTTGCTGGACGTCGCCAGCAAAAGATATATCTTTCCTCTACTTCCTGCTTGAAAATTATGCGAAAATTCTGAAAAATATCACTTGAATCTTAAAAACAGGAGAAAATGTGCCTCTTCTTCCAACTTTGTAAAAGCTTTCGAAGATTTTATATCTTATGTACAAATATCAACCATCGATAAAAAAGAAGCAAACTGAAGATTTTCCTGATGGGTATTTTCTTCAAATTCGCGTTTCCCAACCTTTTTGGGCCTGCGGACCGCGGCGGAATTAAAAAAAAAATTGCAAACAGGCAAAGTTTCAAACAATTTTTGCAGACTTGAAAAAGCTTTTGTTGAAAGACTTTATGGCCGACGTTTAAGACGTTTCTGCTCTTTTTCAAAAGTTAAGAACCAATGAAGCAGCTACAGAGGAATGTCTTCAAGGAATTAGAAAGGTGGGCTTGAAGAAAGGTTTCTCAGACTGAAAAAAATGAAAATGACTCATTCCATCTGGTGAAAATTTGTCTGATGCGTTATTAGGAGAAAAGCCAACTTTTATATTTTGCCATCAGATAGTTTAAACTGCCAATGTCTTTTCAAAATTTCAGGTGAAGATACAGACTTCATTGCTACGTTCGATAAATGAATTATGCTGAAATTAATTCCCGCGGACCGGCAAAAACTTCTGCGGACCGGTGCCAGTCCACGGACCACGGGTACTGAGGAACAGTGTTTCAAATCATCCGTCCTGAGGATTCAAATGCAACTACCGTATACATAAAATCTTAAATGCTCATGTATCGAAATTGTTTGAAAAATGCTGGCGTGTATATACATTTCATTTCAGCACCAACGCAAACCCCTTTTGGATTGAGACCCATAATAAGAGTTTGAGGAAGGGGTTAATTTTTAATCCTTCACCATTAAACAAAAATGGCAATAACCTGTGATTGAGCCGCAATTCGATTCGTCTTCTCCTCTCGGACAATCGATATTGCCATCACAGACTCGGCGCTGGTCCACGCACACTCCAGATGAGCAACGGAATTCATTCGATCGGCAAGGCCCTGAGTAAGAAAACACACCAAAGATAAAGGTTTGAAAAGCCAAAGAACACAATTGAGTGAGTACGAGTAGAAAAAAAGGACTTACTGGGACATCCGACTTCGTCTTCGCCATCTGAACAATCAGGTCTCGAATCGCAGCGTCTCCGACTGTCGATGCATTCTCCGTCGGAACAAGTAAATTGTGAGCTGTGGCACGACGCTGTCATGATTGAAATAGACAATATTGAACATGAAAAACGCAAGCTTTTGATCTAAATATTATTGGATATGTTGACTTACGTTGACTGGGGCAGTTGAGCTCATCTTCTCGCAATGGGCAATCAGGAACGCCATCGCAAACGCGTCTTTCGCTGATGCAAGTATTGCTCGACGCAGAACAGCGGAATTCATCGGGGCGACAAGCTAAAACAGCATAAAAAAATTCATAACTGCAAATATCAGGCAAAGATTTCATGCAGACTGCTGTATTTATCAGATAACAAAAGACGTTTGTTTTGTGCTTCAAAAATGAAAAAAACCACTCGTCACGTACTTCAAAATTAAAAAGCGTTTTCATCCAGTGTTAATTTTACTCGAGTTTTTTTTTTTCCTCAGAATCAGAGAAGTGGGCTAATTTTCATCGCTTCAATAAAACTTCCTGCGGAACAGGGGATTTCAACTTTTGCCTTATGTGCCACTAATAATTCGTTGAGTGTATAATTTGAAAAACTGATTTTTATTCGAAAGAATGCGTTGATCATCAGCGGTGCTGCTACTCCTCACCAACGACTCGATGAGATCTTTAAAACTGAGATGCTGTAATGCCTTCCTCATTTGCTAACCTATGCACATTTTTTACAGAATGTTTTACTGGTTTTTGAGCAAATATGGACACTGTATTTATACAAAAAAAAGCATTACTCACGTCTCGGTTGATCCGGGCATCCTTCTTCATCCTCGCCAGTCGAACAATCTCTGACGGTGTCGCATCGCTTTCGAGCATGCAAACACAAACCGTCGTAACAAGAAAATTCGTTCTCCCCACAATCTGAATTTTTAAAAACGCTTATGTTCAATACCAACAAGTGTTATGCTCCTTTTCTTTTTATCGCTATTTTAGAAAAACGCACCATCAAAACGTCCAGAGCAATCGGTTTCATCTTCTCGCAAAGGACAGTCAGGCACCCCGTCACACTTTTTGCGATAGTCAATGCAAGCTCCATTTGATGCCGAACACCGGAATTCATCTTGTCCACAAGCTGTAACAAGTTCAAGGTTTTGCAAATTGATTCGAACAGGTGAGATATTTTCTTACAACATTTTCAACAAAATTTGGGAAACTGAACACCGACAAATTTGTGTTTGGAACACACGCTATAAATTCTTTGAAAGCTATAAGAGCGCATCTCCCCCATGATAATCAGGTTCTTTTGAAAAAATCCAACTGAGGCTCACAGTCATTTTTCTGTCCACACCAGGTAATAAAATTCAACAAACAATAAACTAAGTTGAATTATGGCTATTTTGCTGACTGCCTGAAGTAATCCAGAAAAATTGTATCGTGTCTTTATGAAAATTCCGAATCTTTGTCATCACAAATTCTACGTTAGTTTCTTCAATTAATAAATTTATAAATGCACTGAATGAATAAAAATGAAAAAGAACATTCCAGTGAATATTTTTCCTCTTCAACTAAATGCTGCTTATTCAGATTGATGAAACATATCTTTCACAGACTTCTGTGATTTTTTTGAAATATATTGTTACTTCGATGCGTATACTGCTATGTACTTCTATTCGGACTTTTGGGTTCAACATGACTATGAACCCAATTTTTCCAAAAAAGAACATGTTTTGAATACATATTTACATCACCGAAAAAAATTTTATAGGGAGGCCTATACATACAGCTAAAAGTAAGTTTTCATCAATTTTTCAATTATCGGCTCACCAAAGGAGGTCGCTGAGCAATCAGTCTCGTCTTCTCTCAAAGGACAGTCGGGAACCCCGTCGCATTTTTTGCGATAGTCAATACAAGCTCCATTCGATGCCGAGCAGCGAAACTCGTCTCTTCCACATGCTAAAAGCATGATTTATAATTGATTAAAATCATGTTTGATTGATTTTCGGGCAATGCCGAACTCACTCAACGATGGCGAAGAGCAATCGGTTTCGTCCTCTCGCAAGGGACAATCAGGAACTCCGTCACATTTCTTCCTGGCATCGATACAGGCTCCGTTGGACGCTGAACAACGGAATTCATTTGGTCCACAAGCTATAAAACAAATTGAAATTTGAAAATTAATAAATAGACTAAAGAGTGATTGCGGTGAAAGAAGGCACTCACAGCAGGATCTTTCATCTTCGCCGTCAGCGCAGTGAGTTTTGCCATCGCATCTCAGGGATCCATCGATGCAAGTTCCATCGTTGCATTCGAATTCGGAGCTCGAACATTCTAAATATTATTTAAAAAAAATCTTGAACAATTCAAAAATTATGCTAGTTGATTTGAAAAAGTTCTTACCACATCCCAATTCGTCTCTTCCATCACGACAATCTGGGTAACGATCGCATCTCCTGCGATTATCAACGCATCGTCCGTCACAAGAAAATTGATTTTCATTGCATTGATTTATCGCTGAAAGAAAGACATCAATCGAATTTTTTTTTAAAGGCAATTTTTCATGAAAACTGGGACAAAAATATCATAGCTTTGATAACCAAAGGGATGATCTTTAAAAAATTCTGCAGATTAACTTACAGCAAGCTTCTTCATCCGAACGATCAGCGCAGTCTATTCGCCCATCACATCTACTCTCTGAAGGCACACATTGACCAGATCTGCATCTGAATTCATTTCTATCGCACTCTGAAAGAAGAAAATCAAAAATATGAATTAATTCAAATATTCATTTTTTCAGACATGATCGTCGGATTTCCGGGTAAAATCGATTAATAGCACTTACCGCAATAAGCTTCGTCACTTCCGTCCGGACATTCTCTTTTACCGTTGCAGCGAGCAGTCGAATTAACGCATACATTATCCTGACATTTCATCTCGTACGGAGCACAATCTGCAAAATAAATTGATGCGTTGAATTGCACTGTACTTCACCCGATAAATTCATTGCGAATGACTGACTACGGTATCAACTCCAAAAAGGTGTAAAAATCTTCGTTGCTTCCATAGCACACTTAAATTCAGCAGTATTTCTAGAGCTTGAATTTATTTATTTTTCAAGATCATACCAAGCTATGTCAGTTGCTTGCTTGATTAAAAATATTGTATTTAATTCCAGGAACTCTACCAAACCGTGGCCAAAAAATGCATCCCTTTCAAATAATATTTCAAAACACAAATGTACTGCTTTGAAAAACTGCGACAACACCATGACCCTTGTAAGCCTCTGAACGCTTGATATTAATTAACCCTTGATAATGTTCCGAATATGCAGTGAATTTTAAGCAAGTTATCGAAATCAAAACAGTGCGCAAGACAGTTCCTTATAAATTCACTTCAATTTTCCCACGAGATGTATCGACAATTATTTCATAAAATTATTGAAAAAGACGCTTGATGCATCATCTGTCATTTCAATTGGCGAGCATTTTTTCGAACGCGTTTTAATTGTCGACGTGAACCTGGAATTTCTTAAATTTAGAAACGATCCCCGTTCATTTTAATGCTAAAATTAGAAGAAGTTCGACTTTATTGGAATAACCTATGCAGATGCAGTGATATTAAAATTTCGCCAACATAAGAAAAATATTTTCATAAAATGGGCGGAAAGAATTGAAGTACTGCAGCTCACCGCAATCGTAGCCCACAATTGTGATCAACTCAGGAGGTATGTCACCAGTGTCGGAATCTCTTGACTGAGGGAAATCCACCGAGGAATACAACGGTCGACAATCTGAAATCAGAAAAAATTCCTCTGTCAGGAAAACTTTCAATGTGACATCCTCCGTATCCGATGACTTCACTAATTTTCTATATTCATAAATACATTCATGAGAATAAATGTAATTTTATTTAATTTTTTAAATTTGAAATGCTGTAAAAAAAATAGACTCACTGCAATCCTTTTCATCGGAAGCATCAGTGCAATCGGTTTTTCCGTTGCACCGTTTCCTGATATCAACGCACTCGCCCGAACCGCAATGGAACTGAAATTCTCCACAACGATCTGGATTTCCTGAGAAAAATCATTGAAAAAATACCGGGTATTTCAGATGGAATTGAGCATTCAATGAACATCGGCATCTGATTATAATACCTGGGCAATTCCGTTCGTCGAGCCCATCGCGACAATGTCGGTATCCGTCGCAGCGGAATCGGTTGCTGAGACACAAATCTTCGTCGCACAGAAACTCATCCTCAGGACATGTGGTAACATCTGCAAATGGAAATTTTTGTTCAAAAAAATTTGCATTTTGACCAGTTCAAATGCTGCACCGAATGACATTTCAAGGTTTTTGAAATTACAACGATTTACTCACCACCAGGACACCCTTGTTCATCGAACCCATTCGAACACTGAGTGAAACCATCGCAGAGAAAACTTTGGTCGAAACAAGCCCCATCGCAGGAAAATTGATCTCTCCGACAAGCTGCATTATAGAAATGGAAATAATGTTATTCATGCACATTTTCTGGAATTCATAAACATAAAAATAGGTGTTGTCATAAACTCACGGCAATTCAGTTCATCAGCACGATCGGGACAATCAGCCCGACCATTGCACCGCTGGTCTGCTCGGATGCACTGTCCGTTTCCACAACGGAACTCGTTTGATTCACATTCTATGAACAATTTCATTCGGGAGCGAAACAAAGATTTCGTGAAACGAATTTTGCAACAAAAAAACTTGAAAAATTAAACTTTGACTTACGGCAATTGTCTTCATCTGACCGATCAGGGCAATCCACTTGCCCGTTGCACCTTTTCGTAGCGTTCACGCATCCGCCACTTCTGCACGAAATTTCAAATTCCGCACAATCTATTCCGAAAAACAAGAGCAAACATTTTTTAGTGAACTTTAAAATGCTTTTGTCCCTCTATAGATCATCAAATGTATCCTACTGCTGGTAAAACGTAGGTAAAATATTTTACGGCATAACCTTTATATACGTCAGGGTAACCCATTTTATGAAAAATAACGTAGGTGCATCGTAAAAGCGATCAAAATTACCCATCAGGTGCGGTTTACAAGGAATTGTGCCATTTCTTCCTTGAGAGAAGTCGGATTTTAAAGTTTCTTCATTTATTCCAAAGTCTTTTTAAAACTGAGGTTGAGTCATCGTGTGTTGCAAAAAAAATTCATTCATCTAAATTTAGAAACAAGGCTTTTGAATAGTCGCTGTTTGCACCAAAAGCTTGTGCATCAGTGAGATAAGAATCTGCCATGAAGGTTTTCCAGATTCTTATCACCGAAGAAAAGTTAGGTTTAGAAAAGTGAGAGTATCTCAAGATTTGTCAATCAGGTCAATTTTTATGTCAAACAAACGAAGTTGGAAAACATCTTTGGCTTTAATTTAAGATGTTTTGGAATTTTCTAACTGTAAAATTCGCGGATTTATATGCTTCGGAAGTTTGTGCGTCGGGAATTGCACCATAGGCAAAGCGTCTTTTCTTTGCTGATTTTATTTTTCTTTTTGAAAGCAAGTTAACTTTGACTTACGGCAATTGTCTTCATCTGACCGATCAGGGCAATCCACTTGCCCGTTGCACCTTTTCGTAGCGTTCACGCATCCGCCACTTCTGCACGAAATTTCAAATTCCGCACAATCTATTCCCAAAAACAATAGTAAACATTTTTAGTGAACTTGAAAATGCTTTTGTCCCTATACACAGCATCAAATGTATCCTACTGTTGGTCAAACTTAGGTAAAATATTGTACGGCATGACCTTTATATGTCAGGGTAACCCATTTTATGAAAAATAACGTAGGTGCATCGTAAAAGCGATCAAAATTACCCAGGTGCGGTTTACAATGAATTGTGCCATTTATTCCTTGAGAGAAGTCGGATTTTAAAGTTTCTTCATTTATTCCAAAGTCTTTTTAAAACTGAGGTTGAGTCATCGTGTGTTGCAAAAAAATTCATTCATCTAAATTTAGAAACAAGGCTTTTGAATAGTCGCTGTTTGCACCAAAAGCTTGTGCATCAGTGAGATAAGAATCTGCCATGAAGGTTTTCCAGATTCTTATCACCAAAGAAAACTTAGGTTTAGAAAAGTGAGAGTATCTCAAGATTTGTCATTCAGGTCAATTTTTATTACAAACAAACAAAGTTGGAGAACATCTTTGGCTTTAATTTAAGGACAAAACCTTAAAAGATTGACATTTTAAGCGCCTAAATATACGAAGCCTTCAAACACGCAGCCCTTAACGTGGTATCCGTTTCGCAGAAAAGAAACGACTAAAATAAAAAGAAAAACTTTCGTTCAATATATTGCACAATGCAAGATTGTATTTGCTGATTGTGTGTGTGATTGTTGTCTTCATCAAACCTGTGATCAGAGACAATAATAAGAGTCCTCTTTAAACATCCAAGGAGTGAGGACGCTCCAGCTTCTCTTATTTCCTGCAGCCATAATGTAGTTTTGTACTTTTAAAATTAAATTCCCTTGGAGGCTGGGTAATTGCCTCAGCACTCAGAAGTCTCTTGCATCTGGAATGTTTTTAATGCAGCTTAAAATTTGCAATAATCGTGAGTGTAGTCCAAGAAAAATGAACCCTTCGATCTGAAAATGCTAGAAAATTTCGGCCAATTTGATGATCCTTTTGAGCGATTTTCCACTGACCATCCCCATTTTTAGAACGAAGTTAACGTTTTTACGCCTTTGTTAACGCCGCTAGTAGACTAATGCCTGGTTGTTAAATATTAACTTGTATACGCAATACAAAAGTCTTTATGGCGGTAAAGTGTAGTTGTGTCTCTCTTGAGCCGAAACACGTTGAATACTGTTTCTGGCGTTGCATTGATCAAGGTATCTAGGATTCGTCATTTTAGCATTTTTGTTGATCATAGAATCGATGGCGCCTTATATACATTTACCATATTTGTCTTAGGTAGACATTTTTTCCGATTTTGTTCAGTCTCGAAACCGTCGAAAATTTACCAACACTCACCGCAAACATAGTCGTGATGCAAGGTGAGGTTAGAGCTTCCGATTTGTGGATATACAATCCCCGGTTTTGGCACCAAACGACATCCTGTCGACAATAAAGGTAATCAAGGTCAGTTTTACACAGAAAATGTGTGTAAAAATTTAAATTTCTGTTTAAGCGAGGTTTTTTACTTGAGAGTGACGTTAAAGCGAGTAGTCACGGTAGGGACGTGAGCATTAACCACAACGTCGCACGACTGTTTCCGTGCGTGCACGCTAGGCTTTGCGTAAGCTTAAGTTTGCCTGGCGTTTCTGCAAAAGGAACGTTAGAGCAAATCTGTTACATTTTTTTTGCGCTTCCGAGTTGATATTAAATTAGAGAATGAATAATTTTTTAGATCAATCATTGAGTCACCTTGAACACCACAGTCGATTTCGTCGGAAGAGTCGAAACAGTCATAAGCCCCATTGCATCTAGCGGATGCAGGAACGCATTGTCCATTTCTGCATCGATACCGGTCAGGTCCACAAACATCTGACCAGAAAAAAAAGTCACTGAATCCCCGAATCTACTTATCCAAAGCAGTAAATTGGTTATTTTTCTGACACTCAATGCCCGACACAAATTTTTTTCACGATGTTTGAAAACTGAGCTGGGATTTCGAAGGGAAAAAAGAAAATACTTGGGACGTGAGCATCGCAGAAGATAACCTGATATGTGGGTTTCCTTAAAAACAAGTTACTGTACTGTACAAATAGACCAGTTTAAAAGGATTAGGACTGAACGTGCAGGAAATTTGCTTTCTGAAAAAATTAAGTTATTATTACAATCTGGTAAAATTCAAAAAACAGAGTCGCAAATTTACCATCACATGACTAGCAAAATTCGAAATCCACGGATTCTATTTTTTTTTCGGGCAGAAAGTTGAGTCACATTATACGTCCAAGAAAATTCCATATTAAGCTTCCTAATTTTACTCAGCCAGAAAAAAAATAATAAAAAAATGCCCACGGGGGCATGAAGTCGAGTTGATACTTTCCGAATAGAAGTATAGATTTCACTCGAGACGCTTCCAGTCTATAAGATTTTCAGTTATTTTTCAGCTCTAATCCCAAGACCCCCAATAAACTCCCATATGAAAATAATCCGATCCTGGTTTAAGGCACAAACTACGATGAAGCTATGAAGAATAATATTTAACAGATCCTACCAATAATTGACTGAACTCCACATCATCAGCTTAAGTTTGAATTATACTTGATCAATGATTTGAAATACATACGGAAATCACATGAATGAATGCAGGTGCTGTGTACATTTCACCGATAATAATCGACATAATATCAAACTACTGTACTTGTCTTTTCGAATGATTAAATCAAAGAAGCTGAAGTTTGTGGGATGAAAAAATCAGCTTGCACTCATCACAATTTTCTGGAAAAATCAGAATCTTTCTGAGAATATCGAACCTGAGACTTCAGTTAAACTATATACTGATAAACGCAAGATTTCTTGCTATTCTTTCTCTTTCGGATTTATTGGGGGTATTACATGAAATGAAGAAAACCCATTATTCGTCGAGATTGATTGCCTTTGGTTTGAAGGACTTCGTGATTAATGCTCACCACAACCGATTTCGTCCACGCCATTGCTGCACTGCGCCACGCCATCGCAGCGGTAATTTTCACTTATGCATCTCCCGTCGCACTCGATCTCGCCGGAAGGACAAACTAAAATACGGCATCGAAGCAGAATAAAAATCAGGGATTTACTGGAAATTAGCAGCTGTTTGTCATACGAACGCAAATCAATGCGTAAACAGCCTCATAATTGAGCCCCGTTGGAAAACGAATGCACTCACCGGTGCCACAATTATTCTCGTCCGAACCGTCGCGGCAGTCTCGGAAGCCGTTGCAGCGCACGCCCTGCGTTAGGCATTCGCCCGAAGCGCATCTGAACTGATCGTCCCTGCATCGTCCAGCTAGAAGCCACACCCGGTTAAATGTCGAGATGATTAAGCACTGATTCACGAGTACTAATTAATGAGAGTGGATATATTCTCGGCCTTTCGTGCGTTAAATCAACAGCATATTTGTTTACAATATGCCCCTGCTGGGACCTGGGAGTAAGCGTTCAACTCCTCAAAACTGGGACGGGCTTAATAATGTAGCTTCTGTACAGCACACTAGAGTGAACCTTCTTCAAGTGCGAGGGATGATCCATATTGTTTGAGAATTTATTGATTCCGGGCGGATATCGAGGGTTTGGTTGCATTCTAATTTTTTTTTATGTAAAAACATTTTCAGAAGTGAACAGCAAACAGCTTGCCTGGAATTATTCGAGGCTTAATTCGGAATAAATTTGATTTACTCTGTCTCAAATATTAACGTTGAACGCGTAAAAAATGGGAATGTGATAAGTCTCCTAATAATTTTATGCAAAATTCAAAGAATAATCCTTCGTTATAGAGACCCTAGAGACCATACGTTTCGAGAATATGCCTAGCTGCAGACTAAATCTGCGGAATGGTTTCAATAAATAAAAAATGTTTAACGTTGTTTTTGCTGCATTTTGACTTAAATTTAACCTGATTAGTTTTACTGAAATCACTGAAATGTGCTTTAGAAACCTTAAAACAGAGACATGCTGTAGCTGAAACCGTCATTTTTGGGGTCAGAAATACAAAATAGGATTCGTAAATTTTCTGTTTAGATTTCTGAAATTGATTTGGGCCCTGACAACTGAGAAGATTTTCAGTAAATAAAAGCTGTCTAAATTCAAATGATTTTTTCCCTTTCGCAATAGCTTAAAGCTACGATTTCATGAAACGTAAAGCTAAAAGTTGATTTACCCGAATGACTATAAAAGTTACAACTTGTTTGTCAACACTTCGACTTTAGACGTTGGGTTCTTAAAGAGAGGCCTCCAGCTAAACAAAAATTCGAGGCCCTATACACGTTGTTAATTTTTTTTTCGGCGGGAAAATTGATGACCTTTTCAAGAAAAAACATTGCAGTTCAGTACGTAAAAATGTTCTTCCTTCAAAAATCACTCAATTATGACATCGACAAATTCATTACTGGCGTCGCTCGGAATTGCTCCTGTGCAAGAAAATGAGATGCTGCCGGGAATTTGACCGTTATTGCGTCTCACTTACAAATTTACTGCGTCTCCTTTTTCCAGAGCATAAACCAAATTGATGAAACATTTATGCCAATATTCCCCGTCTAAAATCAGGCAGTCGAACGATTTTTCCGTGTTAAAACTACCGTTCCAGCATGGAATCCCATACATTCCGTAAAATTAACTTCTACAGACCACATCGTGAACGGATATTGTACACGGAAGTGCCCGTTTTTCCGAATGAATGAATCAATGAGTCCGCTAAATTCTGGTCAATGGATCATATCGTGATAAACCTTTCATCAGCAGTTTCCATTCAAGATAGCAACAAAGCCTTAAACGCTGTCGATACTAATTAGCCATTATGAACCTCACTAAGTATTAAAAGCCCCTTTTCTCACTAAGTAAGTTAATTTACAAATGAACCATTAAAGTCGTTGTTTTTTTTACGAGATGCAAATGCCTGCAAAGATCTGCAGAATAAGCTGCAATAATTCGGACTTGAATCAACAATCATTTGAATAATTTGCCCAAACGTAGATGATTTCCAAGCAGTTGAACAAGGCGAGCAACTCGAATAAAAACTATACATAAATCTTTGCAGCATTGAGTATAACCTCCAATTCTTCAGGATCATGACTGGATGCCTTTTTCGGATGATCAAACATCTCTGGTAATTGCAAATTGTGATGAAGAATGTAATAAAACGGTGATGGCTTGAAAGTTGCGTAAATCCGAAAATGTCTCAAACGAAATCATTTTACAGAATTATTCCGGCTGATGCTTTTCGAGCTTTGAGGATTAGCGGAAATATTTTCTCAGGCAATCAACAATAACTGAATGCTTTCATCATCTGTTGACGAGAAATGTGAAAAAGATTCGTGCGCCTAGAAAAACTAAATCATATAAATAATATGAAATATTTTCAGGAGATCCCGCATGAATTAATTTTTTTTATTTGCTGCTTTAGTTTTCTATTTTATAGCGGTGATGTTTCCTCATTCGAACAACATGCATTCGATCATTAGGCCGTGAAATCAAACTTCAGGCGTTTTCGATACCATTTCAATGTTAAAATGATATGCGTGACATTTTAAACCGATATCCTTGACTCGTAAAAAACCTAGCTCGGAAAAATGAATTTTCAATCATATTTACAAGTATTTGAATTAAATGAAGAGACCCTTTCTGAAATCTTAAAGGATCAAGATAAACTGTTGGCCTTATATCCTCTGGCCTGCAGTCTTTTTTAGGCATGCAACTCATGCAAATCAATGTTACCCAAAGCCGAAAACAAGCAACAATCCAAAGCCATACGAATCTTTGCGTGCTTTAATTAAATGAAACACAATAAGTTCGAGAACGGGCCTTTGGCCTGGACATGCGAAGACAGGGAAAAAAAGCTGGATGATCTGAAGTTGCTTCGAAATTTTGTGAGAGAAAATCTGAAATTCATTTTTGTTTTATTCAATTTTCATCTGAATGAATATAGGGCGCATAATGAGGATTCCCCAGAAATAGCGCAGATGCGACCTTCAACAGTGATGTTCAAGGACAGGCCGCAGTGCTTGAAATGTGTGGCCTATCACCGTAATGATCAAATGGATGAAAATAAATCAAGTTTGATGAAATCAGGAGGTGACAAAATCGTCCGATATGAAAAAAAGATTTAATTTTTT
The DNA here is from genome assembly GCA_905338405.1 of Notodromas monacha. NCBI lineage: Eukaryota > Metazoa > Arthropoda > Ostracoda > Podocopida > Cyprididae > Notodromas > Notodromas monacha. The sequence continues at coordinate 35,573 of CAJPEX010001164.1, forward strand.
ATGGAGCTTGCTCCGGGTGTTTTTTTTTTGCGCCTTATTTTAGTATTTCATGGAATTGTTTCCCAACCCCTTGCAATCAGCGGATCATTTGAATTGCTATCACTGTATATTTCACCCGCCGAGTGGGATTTTTTTTGAAGCAAATATTTTTCAAAATTCATCAATTCTATGGCAATTTTATTTTTATGGAATGATAAATAGATTCGGTACTTTCAGTTATTTAAAAAGAGTTTTCCAGAAAAGCAACTTCAAATCAAATAGCTTCCTCCCTTTTGTAAATAATATCTATGTTCAGAATGTGGCAATGCTCCAGTGAATAATGTAGTTGCAAATTGACGAAGAAAAAAAGTAGGCTCAAATCTAGGCAAGTGAAGTTAAAAGTGACAAGCCATAGCCGAAATGCAATCTTCACGTGTCATCCAAGACTTGAAGAGTAAAACAAAAAAAATTGGGTGAGATCCGCAGGCGATAAGGTTATTAAACTTAAAAAACTTTATTCATACGTATTTATTTTCTCCTCTCAAAGAGTTTCGATAAATAGCTCTCAAATCTTTCTTAATCTTTATCATCGTACGAGTTCGTTTAGGAGGAGAAGCTGCTAAATCTAGTACGTTATATGTTTACAAACAAATGACTAAGGAAGAGAAATTTCCGTCACATACTGTATATATTGCAGTTTCGGGAAGAGACACTTCAGGTCGACGCTGCGAGTGGCGTTCGCAAATTTCCGCCGTCGAGGGGTCAAGCCAAGAGCACTTACCGCAGTCCTCTTCGTCAGATCCGTCGGAGCAGTCGTACATGCTGTCGCATTTCTTCACCCCCATTATGCATTCCCCGGTTCTGCACTTGAACTCTCCTGGAAGACATTCTGCAACCAAGAGCACTTACCGCAGTCCTCTTCGTCAGATCCGTCGGAGCAGTCGTACATGCTGTCGCATTTCTTCACCCCCATTATGCATTCCCCGGTTCTGCACTTGAACTCTCCTGGAAGACATTCTGCAAGGGAAAAACCAGGACATATAAACCCCCTCCAAAACCTCACTCAGTAACAGAAAAACATGAGCAAAATATCGTATTTTTAAAAATCACTATAAAACGGTTTTCGAAAAAATAAGGCATGCAAAAAAATGCAAAATGAAAACGCAAAAGCCTCCATCTAAGTAAAGTATGGCGCCTTTTTCTTTCAGAAAATGCGTATATCGGAGTGTGGATGTCAGCGAATGGACATTTTTGAAGGAAGATAATTTTCTTTGAATAACTTTTAAACGGCTCCCTTATATAATAATCTTTAGGTAGCGTCTTTATGCTGTGCGTCCAATTGAGAGAGAGATTTTTTTTAAAGCTACCTGGATTTTTTTATACGTTATTTCTCCTAAAGCAGCATCACTTGTTCCCAAAAGAACCCTATACACAGGACCTAAAAAGTCGTTACACAGAGAATATCGTTATAAAGAAAAGATCGTTGTAGAGAGAGTCCACCTGCATAAACAATTTTCAACGTCGTGCGATCGGACGCTCGCAAGATTTCCTCCGAAAGTCACTCAATTGTAGTATTCCGGGAGAATATGTGTGATTCAAGGTTTTAAAATAAATCTCATAAATTAAAGATACTGCGCAAGAAATAACCGCCATGGTTTAAGAACCCTGTACTAACTAGAATCAACAAAATGTACGCAGGAAATAAAAGTATGAGTGAATCAGCGATTTAAATTCACGAGGATTTTAAATTTCATTAAATTTGGTTTTCAGGACGGAAATGGACATTGAGATGGAATCCTCGTCAATGCTGGAAATCATGCGACGCATCATCTTCATATTTTCAATTTCTACAATAATGACTGGCAATCTAAGCGAGTTTTTACATCTTTTGTTTTGAGATGATAATTACAGTACGTCTTGGAAACTGAAGAATGCGTTTGCTGAAAGCTCTCCCACTTATTGTTCATCTCAAAAATCGAGGCATTGGAAAATTTGTTGGAAGCACTCCAAACATTTCGTTCTTGACGTTATTTCGTAAAGAAAGGCGGCACTTCTCAAAGAATATACGACGCATAATGTCCCCCTCTGCCCCCCCCCCCCCAAAAAAATTTAGAGTTTTAGCAAAATGACTCAAGTTAACGAGCCATAATGTAATCTCTGCTTCAAATGACTATCATTTATACGCTTTCGTATCTGACAAAAGGGCATTGCAAGCTTATACACAAAGGGCCTTTTTCGTAGCATTCAACTCCATGCCTCGTCCTCGCGGAAAAACAAATTGAAAGAAAAAAAATTAAATGAAAATCAAATAAGAAAACTGAGGTCTGAAAACGCCAAGGACTTGATTCCCTGCAGGAAATCAGCTGTTCTGAAACTGTGTTCGCAATAAACAGGGCAATCAATCCCGGGGATGCGAGCCCACGCAGCAGCAGCAGCGACAGGCGCGCGCGTCACTCGAATCCCAGGCGCCCGTTCTGTCGAACAGCTGAGTCCCAGCTTCAGCCCTCTCGTTGAAAAATAGCCGTAAAACAATAAAGTATCGTAAATAAATAAAAATGTTTAAAACCGAAAGGTACACGAAACACGAACGTGCGAGCAAGCAAATAAAGAAAAAAAAAACCAAAAAAACTATGTAGAAACGGAAACAGGAAGGTCAAGGTCGTTCTGTTCGCGTGCGGTACCGAAAACACAGCCGTCCTCGTCGGAGAAATCGAGGCAGTCGATGAGTCGGTCGCAGCGCATGTGACCTGCGACGCAATAGCCATCGGTACATTTGAACTCCGACGCGTCGCACTGGCGGTGACGAAACGACCCGAAACCGACGGAATTCGTGTCCAGGTCTGTTGCCACCATTTGTTTCACGCCAATTTTTAATAAGTATTTTTTTTTCGAACCAACGAACAAATGCGAGGCCGAAGAAGTTGGGAAAAATTCCACGCAGCAAAGTTAAAAAAAAATGGAAAAAGGCAAGCCATCAAGAATAGCATGCGATTCAACCAGCAAGAGCGTACGAGTATTACCCCATTTTATTCTTTATTTTAAACTTTTTAAAGAAACTTCGACGTCAATCTCAAACGTATCCGTGAGAAAATATTAATTTTAATTTATTTCGTAATTATCCATATGAAAATAGTATGGGTTGAAACGGCACAATAAAATAGCTAATTTTTTTTTCAAAGAAATTCCCAACATCGAGATTCCTTCTAATCTTCGGATCCTTGAAATGTTCACTGGTCTTTCAGCAATTTTCGTGCACCAAAAAATGGACTGGAGATTTTATCGGGTAAGCTTCGTTTACAAATATTCAAGAGATTCATGGATTGCGATCAAAACTTTCATATCCAATAATAATTTGAATTGCAAAAAATCGCTTTACGAGATTTCGAAGATTGTAGCAACTAAAAATTACTTCAGGGCAAAATAATTCGAAAAATATTTAATATTTGTATTTATCATGAACATGACATCGAACCAGATCAAGGAAAAAAGGAATGCGATAAATGAATGAACTAGAGGGATAGAAATATTATCGACTATACAGAGTAAAATTCAGAGCTGCGTCTGAAAATTATTCCAGTTCATACAATAAGTTCAGTTTCCACTGGGAGAAAAGCGGTATTAAATGAACACCACATCGACAAAAACTCATCTTCACCTAAAATAATCTAGACAAGCATGGCAATAATGAAGTGAACGTAGTAAGAAGGTCGCAGCATAAGACTGCTTTCGTCCCTCTCCGTTTCGCAACGACTTTATGAAGGCATTAACATTTTTCGAAAATACCTAAAGTATGAAGAAGAACTTGTAAAATCCATAAAATGCAGTCTTACCGCAGCCATTTTCATCGGAACGATCAGCACAGTCTGGTGTTTTGTCGCACTTGCGTCGCTCGTCTATGCAAGTCCCGTCTCCACATCTGAACTGATTGCTTCGGCAAGCTGCAATAGGCATAAAAAAATTATTTCCTTCCACAAAGAAGAAGCGTTGAAGCTTCTGAAAAGCTAGAATAATCTTCGACAAAAAGGCCATAAAATCCCCACAGTAATGTGCTTCTTAAGTAGTCGCATCCCGGCGAGACAAAAAAAAAAAAAGAAGAAAAAAACTCCGAAAAAGCTCTGCGGCATAAACCCACAAAACCAGTCGATCGCCTTTTCTAACCACAACAATGCCTTTGAAACGCTTTAAGAAAAGTACCCATTCTAGACCAAATTTTTTCCCTCCACTCGAGTACTTGGATCGTGTGCAAAAATACAGTTATGCGAAATTCGGTCGGACCTCGACCTCGTCCCATTCATCATCGCTGCACAAGTCCTCTTCGCCCTTTTCAAAAGGTATTAGAAAAATCTCGGCTTGTAAAAAACTCTCTATTTTTTTCCTTACATTACACCAAACAATGACAATTTCTTTCTTTTTGGCAGTCGGGAGGAAGAGGTACTTGGCAGAGGCGCATCCCCGCACGTGTGCTCAGTGAATACGGGTCGGGATTGCAATTCAAGCGACAGCAGTTGATCGACTGGGGGAGACAACAAGCTCGTGGAAACGCGTCGAGTGCAGTGACTTTTTCTTTAAAAAAAAAGAATAAATAAACACCATGAAATCCCTCTTTGAAAACTGCTGGTCAGAATGAGCACCTTCGCCAGGTGTTTCCGCAGCTAGGAGACAACAAATGGGTTCGAAGCACAAAGATGACAGGCCCGTGTCTAAACTGTCGACTCAGTTGAAATTAGACGACAAACCCACGAGGTAATATTGCACTCGGGGAACGAATTTAGAACTCATTAAAAAAAATGTGCGCTCTGATTCCCGCCTGGCACCAGCAGGACTGCATGGTGAAAGGATCAAAATAGTACTCCCTTGTTTTTAAAGCCAAATAAAAATATACACGTGGAAAGGTTCGCTTCAACTTTCAGGTTTCGTTAACAGAAATGCCAACTCTTGATTTTTTTTTTTTTACTGCAAGGTGGGGCACAAATAGATTTTATGTCACAGAAACTAAGTCTCTCGCGTTCCCATTCATTTTCCCTCATGCTGAACTAATGTCGAGGGCTCGGCAGCATTACTTTATACCATTTTATTTTTTAAAAACAATATACAGTACTGTTGACAAACAAAACGATTAATTTATTTTTGTCAGCGTGCCGAATTCCATCCTATAATTTCTCATATTTGAAATGCTGATGTAGTAAACACGTGTGAATAGAACATCCAGAATTAATCGCCGCCCAAAAAAAAGCGAAAAAATTAACCAAATCTCCACTGACGCACGAATTAAATTTAATGTAATTTATTTTATAATGTTTTTCACAACAGCAACTTTGTAATTCTTCAAAATTACTTTAGACTTATATTGGCGATCGTGTTTTCAATCTGATAGGTGGACTCTTTCTCTCTATACAAGTACTACAACGATTTTCTCTGTATAACGATTATTTGTGGCCCCACATCAGGGTTAACTCCTCTCGTTAATGGGTTCTCTACAAAGAAATTTTGTCTATAACGAATTTTTGTGGTCCCTCAAGTTTCGTTGTAGAGAGCTCACATGTATAAGCATGAGTAGATGTTTAATGGAAGTCTCACATTACAAATTATCCGTCTAAAACCCATAGAAAAGCGGTCGAATAATCTTTCTGTCTGATATTGGCGTTGATCATTTTTAAATTTAAATCTCAACTTGACATGCAGAGTCATAGGTAAAGAATAAATTATATGCTGCGAAGATGTGAAAATTTGGAAATTGGGATAGTATAGCGTCTATATACTGTAGTCTCATAATTCACTCTTATCATCAGGCGATAAGCTATCTTATTTAAAAACAAAAGAAAACTTTTCTGACGATTATGAGTGCAGTATGACCAAGCACTAAAATCATGCCTAAATAAACAGGCCTATTTTTTCGGAAATTTCGGGTTTCATTCTACAGATTCAGGAAATTTTCAGGATATCTTTGTGAATCCGAATCGAACAGTTTTGTTTTCTTCTATTCGCTTTCGAAAAATTTCCTGAAGAAATTGAATCATCGTTCAAATGTCGAGGATTCGTTGACGAAAGGCGAGGAGGGATTGAAACAAAAATTGGCACCGATCCAAACAAACGATCGGCGGTGAAATATTGCCCAGTATATACTTACGAAATTTTTGAGGTCACACGTGCCGAATAATACAAGGAGAGGAGTTTTGTTTCGGCCCCCGGGGGATTCGGATAAAAGGAAGAAACAGTTCCTTGTCGTGATTTCCAGGAACCAAATCACGTCGGTGGTTCACGGGGAACTGTGATTCCCTCAAAGCGAGACGAATATAAGGATGAGTGGATATGTAGGTACTCATTCATCTCATTCTGTTACCCTTTCTTTTCCCTTTTTTCTCTCTCTCTCTCGCTCTCTTTTACTTCCCTAATTTCGCCAACACCAATGCGTGTCTTTTCCATGTTCTTTTGGTTTTTCTGTAGGAACAAAATCAATCATTACTGAACGTAGACGAATCTCATATAATTCAATATTTGCAATGAACTGACATCAGTTTTTAACACGTTTTTATTAACT
>CAJPEX010001164.1:42274-65906 GCA_905338405.1 Notodromas monacha
TTGTCAATCTTGAAGTTTTGAAAGTAAATAATTTTGCCGGCATGATGAGGCGCCTCATCAATGAGTCAATCAATGATGAGGTGCCTGGCGCCTCATCATGCTGGCACACCCCCTCCTTACTGCCCGGTTCAGGTCTGATTTTTGCGCCAACTCTGGCACTGATTTTTGCGCCCCCCCTAGCCAGGCGCCCGTGTGCAGTGAACCCGCTGCACCCGCCTTAGGCCGGCCCTGCTAACTATCATGGGATTACACGTAAATGGAGAAAAATAAAGAAGGACAATGAGGACAGATCGTTAATCGACAGCTATTAGTTACTCGTGCATCCAAAAGAAAACATTAGCGATTTACGGCCAAAGTCCCACGTGACAACGGCGTAACTTGAGTATTCGTGAAGTTCTAGCACATTTAAATTTTTGCTTGATTGAAAAAAGGTTTTTTATGGCACGAATTGATTGGAGATGAACTTCAAAAATTTTGACTTCTACGTAGACGATTTTTCCCCATACATGCCAATGCATGTCTCGTAAATGTCATCAGAAAATTAGTGACTGTCATTATATTCATCACAAATACTTCAATCGCCTCAAAATTTCGGAGATGCAGCTTCAAGCCATGGTTTCCCTAAAAACAGTGACAAAATGAATCGAGAAACTTTGTCATCTTCGAAATTCATCTCCGACTGACCATCGAAGAAATTATAATAGCCCAAACAAGAATATAAACTATTTTAAAAAATCATTGGAGACATTTTTAAGAGGTTAGTCATATGAAAATTCTGCCTATCCCTTTAACAAGTTTTTCGTGCCTGGATAAATTAACTGAAAAAATCTCATTTATTTTTCTAATTGGAACATGATCCTGGTAAAAAAAAAATCGAACCTTCGGAATTTTTCAAAAATTATGAATAAATAACGCTATATTCATTGTCCTCACTCCTTCCACTTTCAATGAAATTTCGGTAAAACTCAGCCACAAAATTTCGGATTGATGCATAACTTACCAGTAAATGGGAATCAATTTTGCTTGCAATTATCGTCATCAAATGTATAATCAGAAGTAACGGTACTGTATATTGTCCAAGCTAAAAAGAAATTCACCATTCGCATGCTTTTAAATTTCTTCCCAAGAATACAACAGAGGGAATGTTAAAAAAAAGTCCAACAAAACTATAGTGTTACTCAAGTCATTGGAACCTTTTGCAAATAAAGGCCCAACCCTAAAAATTAGCATAGTGTCTCTGCACAATTTCAGTACGGTAGCTAATTAAAAGCAAACTGGCATATTTTCGCGCGGAAACACAGTTGATTCTGAAAAATTGCGGCTTCAATATTTCCGTCCAAATCACCCGTGTATGCAGGGTGACCAATTGGACGGAATCGCAATTCAACCGTGATATACGATATCGCTACAAAATAAAAATTTTGCAAATTGATGAATTCGCTGAGTGCCGTTAAGGCAAGCAGCGACGACAGCTTTGTCAGCGACATCGGCAGCGTAAAAAACCGCGGCGACTACGTGTTAGGCAGGCCTGTCGCCTTAAGCAGGCGAGGTGTAAGGCACCCAGGACAAAGGAGAAAAAATGTGAAGAAAATTCCAGGGGGATATATTGTTGGAGGGAATCTGCGCCACGTGTCTCGGAAATGACCCTAGGTCAATCCAGGGCCTTTGTGAAAAGCGGCCGTGAAAACGACCGCAAGAAATATCATCAGCCATTCGCTCGGCCAGTTGACGTCTAAATGGAATGCAAGATCTACTCGGACAAAAGCAAAAGCGACGAATGTCTCAGAGCTACTTCCAGAGACACTTGACTGACTATCGTAGTCCGTATACTATTACACTACGAGATGGTCAAGCCACAGCGAGTTATTTGTATAATCTTCCATTTCTCCATACAACGACAGTTTTATCCTCTTCTTTCCTCGCGGAGTCCAAATCTATTCATTTCTCCCCCCTCTGGGAAGAAATGCACAAATAATTATATCTTGATTCGATTCAGCACTCATTCCGAAAAAGACGATGTTTCAAGCCCAATTAAATAATTTTATCGAACAATTTTCAGCAAAAAGTGAGAAATTTTTCGAAATTGCGTGATGATATTGCCACCAAAAATGATGAACCAAATCATGAATAAAAACTACAAAACTTTTGACCGATATTCATAAGACGAATGAAGAATACTTTTAAATCTATATACATTACGACGCTATAGAAATAAAGAAGCTAATCAAGTTTTATGACAGTCCATCGTCAAAATGCTGTAATATTTGGCTGGTTTACATTTTTTTAATCGCATGCAGATTCCGGAGTTTAATTTGCTAAAAATCTTACTAGAACAATCTTCCTCGTCAGAGCCGTCAAGACAGTCCCTTTGACCATTGCAGCGCAATCTTGGATCGATGCATGTGTTGTCCCGACAGGAAAACNAATCGCATGCAGATTCCGGAGTTTAATTTGCTAAAAATCTTACTAGAACAATCTTCCTCGTCAGAGCCGTCAAGACAGTCCCTTTGACCATTGCAGCGCAATCTTGGATCGATGCATGTGTTGTCCCGACAGGAAAACTTGTCATTTGGACACCGTTCCGGTAGCAAACCTAAATACATCCAAAACACACAAACAACTCAAAGCACTACTCGTTAACGGAAAAATTTTACCAAAAAACAGCAGGTTTACGAAATTTTCAAACTACGATTTGAACCAGTGGAACAAACGATGAGATACGTGGGTCTACACACTGAACTATCAACCAACCTCGACCCGCACCATGAAAAAGACAAGCATGTGAAAACCAAATTGGAAAAACTATCATTACAAAAACTGCACGGCTATAATAATTTTGCCGTATATACTCCATGATAAGCCACGTATTTCTTTTGAAACAATGTGTTGAAAGCTAAAAATGATACGACCCATGCTCAAGATATTCATGCATATACTCTATCATGATGCATCTAATGTTTAAAATATCTTCGTACGATTTACGATGACTGAAATTTGGAAGACTAATTAAATGTCACTAAATTCAAAAAAATTGATACAGTTGCAATTCCACTAATGAAATTTCAGTTACAGCATAATAACAAAATTTCAAGTGCAAGGAATTTTAATAGAAATCGCATCAAAAGCCTCTCATACACAAAGCACAGTGAATATTGATTGAATATTGAGTAAACATTTGGGAACCGATTTGAGGAAAAATGTGTAAATGAATTCATAAAACAATATATTTTTTTTTACCAATTATATTCATGACGATTTTTCTCAACTCCCTTCATGCTTGTAAAAGGGAATGTTGACAATATAGTCCCTTCTAAATTTTCAACCCGGGGACTATTGTTCTTATTGTACAGCATAAGGCACTATGGGGAATTTTATGAATAGTTGAAATTATGTTTTTGGACTACCGCTTTATGACCGAAATTTCTATATTTATTACCTGTACGCATATTTTTTCCCCTGAAATGGGTTGCCTATAATCTAAGTGCGATTTGCACTCGCACGTGGCTTAGAATAGCGCAAATACGGCATATACAACGATTTAACCCATAAAAAAAGAGTACTGTATACAATACCACATCATACAAAAGCTTTTGTACGAAAAAAGCGTCCAAGAAAGCTCAAGAAAAATTTTTATGTTCATATACCTTCCCCAGAGCGAGTTTTTACAGCTTTCGCTGCAAGACATTACAATTGCTTCCCTTTTCTCGGAAACAAAATAAATTTGATGGAGGGGATTGATGGATTATATTCGCTGCGAAAGTATTGAACTACTAACTGGATCCAGTGGAGGAACAATCTTTCTCGTCCCCACCATCCAAACAATCGTCATATCCGTCGCACCTGCGACTGAGATTGATGCAAGCCCCGTCATCGCAACGAAAATCTGATGGTCGACACTCGCCTAATAAACAGCAAATCAACAAGCAAATGAAGCAAACGTAAACCAACGTCGATAAAGTCCTGCAACTGTGGCGAAAATACTGCATTATGACCAACTTACAAAAATCTTGCCCACCACCACCCAAAAAGGAAAAAAATTGCTACTCAACACAAGCATCGACAACAAAAAACGTCAAAAAAGCTCCAGTTAAATCTCCGAAACCGAGTCAGTTGTGCTCTTGCTGTGCATTTCGAAAAATTTTCCTCGACTGCATTCTTCAGGTGAATCAGGAATCATGCCTCTATATACTGTAATCAGTTGAAAGATTTATCCTCAGTAAAATGATTCCAGTCACTGAAGAATGCAATGATGAAGAGAACGGATTAAGAAAAGCCAGATACAATACTTTTTTAGGCACCATCACCGTAAACGCCTGAGGCCGACGTAATAAATATGGCAGACCATCAAGAAAAATTCCTCGATTTTTGAAAATTCACCCAGCATCAATTTCGCAACAGAAAAACATACCACAATTAAGCTCGTCGGCAGCATCATTACAATCTGCGAATCCATCACATTTTACTTTCATGGATAAGCATTCTCCGTCTCCGCACTGAAACTGGTCAGCTTCGCAGTAAGCTACAGCAAACGTGATGGGACAAAAGCATAAAATACTGTGCATGGTAAAAACGACCAAATAAAATCAGGAATGGAAATGAAGATTGACTGAAGGAAAAAGGAAGCGAGAAGAAAAGGAAATTTTAAAAAAGAAAGAAAAGACCATCAACCTCCGCGCGAGTGTCGAAAATTCATGAACTCTCGGCGGGACTAAGCTTGGATCAGGTGTCGGCAATAATATAACTGTCTCCTCCGTTTTCTTTTTCCCCAAGCCACAATTTAATTTTAATCGTGGACATTAAAAATAGACGGAATGTCAAATCGCATACTTGTCATAGCTCAGGTTTTTAAGCTCGTTTTTCCGGCAGCAATCGAGGTAACATTAGACTTTTTTTACGCGCGCGTCTATACAGTATAACGGCCAGAATTTCTAGGTTCTCGGGTTTCTTCACATCCGCGGCAGAAAGGAATTAAAGTTATTCACGGAGAGGCATTTTTGTCGACACTGGTCATCTGTTCGTTCCAGTGTAATTTTCTTTTCCGAGGAAACGAGTGAGAGAGAGAGAGAGATGGATGGATGAAGGACGATTTAGATATAGCCACCAGCAGCAGAAGAGAGATAGAGAACTAATTACCGCAAGCAATCTCATCCTCTCCGTCAGGACAATCTTTCACTCGGTCACACTGCTTAGAATAAGAAACACATGTCCCGTCGGAACACGGGACATCGTCGAACTTGCACGTCTTCGGCGGGACAGTGACGATAGTGGAAATCGTCCCAGTGTCGACTGTCGAAGGTGTACGGCGAAGCAAACCAATTAAACCCCACCCAGTGAGACAAACGAAACTATCACACTTGGAGGTCATTCGCTAATCCCCTGAAAAACTGTTTTCCGAAAACATATAATATATTTTACAAAACATGCTTTTGACGCTGGAAATATATAAAAAAATACTTATGACGCTTTAATTTTAAAAATGTTTGCCTCTCGCAAAATACGAAGGTTGGTACCCAGCAAACAGTTCAATCTATGCTTTTTCCTCTTTAGATTAGGGACATTTCTATATTTTTGAATGATAAAATTTGATCTTTTCCGACGACTGTGTCGTTTAAGGCTTCGTAAAAAAACTAACAGATATTTCAAACCGCATGTAAAATGTTGTTCAAGACTAGCACATACAAGAATCAGCTTCATAAAAAAACGCCCAAAAGACAATGCTTTTTCATCTTATTACTTTTTCATCATTTATTCTGAATGCCGTGGAATGTCAATCTATGATCAAGAATAGTGCACAGTCAGAACTGGAGCAAAAAAGTCTAGCTCAGTAAATAAACGAAAGCTTTCTTCAATCTTTTTCATTGATATTTCAAAGCTTTTAAAGATTCTGGCGCTGAAACCTGTTCAACTATCGCAAATTCGAAAGCTCAAGAAGAAAGTTTGAATCAACATACCAACCCTCGTACGTCATTTTTCAAATCTGCGAATTAACCGCCTGCCAAGTCAAATTGCGGGAATTTCAATCAAATAAACTCCAAGTGCGATGTGCAATAATTAATGAGGTGCCACCGCTAACAACACTTAAGCTGTGCTGCAGAAGCTGTGCAAAAAAATTCGCCGAACGTGAAAGTGAACCGTCGGCGAAGCCCCAACCTGGTGATTGAATTCATCTCACGGATTTTCATTCTAGCAGAAAATAAAATTTTTACTCGCAAAACAAATAACTTCACTATCAAACTTAAGTGCACCGAAGCGTTCCATAGCAATATGCTCGGCATCCGACACCACAAAATAATGTAAAGCTGCAGCGCTCAACTGAAGCTATAGCGAAACATAAGTTCAAATATTGCAACTGAAAGGCCAAAAATATTCTGCTATCAACGGAAACTCTTGCAACTAGCAAATATACCTTTTTATCACAAGGAGTAAAACTATAGGTTCAACGACATAACGGATGGATATACAGCAAAAATTCGTACGCCTAAAAGTGTACACCGACATAAGTTCGGAGTTCTCCAAAAATTCAAGGCCAAAAAAATAAAAAATAAATATTTTTGACAACATGAACTCACCACATCCACGTTCGTCCTCTCCGGCGGCACAATTCAGGACGGAATCGCAACGTTCGCTCAATGGTATGCATTTTCCGTCTCTGCACTTGAACTGGCTTGATGTGCATTCTGAATTTTAAATCGATTGCAAAACAACAACAAACAACAAAATTAATCCAAAACATGAAATGCCCAAACTCTCCTAAAGTAAAAAAAAAGAAAGCAAACATGATACAGCTCGGGGAGAAAGAAAAATAAATGAAAACGAACAATCTACCAGCAAAACTCAAACATATAGGCTATCGTCGGAGTTATTGATCTCTGCTGAACGAATTTCCCTGGAAATGCATGCATGCATCAGAATCGGACGATAAGCTCTCTCAACTGCTCTACACACGGCAATAGTCAAACAAACGAAAAGTATGAAGCGTATACAGGAAATGGGATGCAGTTCATGCACTCTAGACAAAAATCCCATAATTGCGTCGTGGATCAAAGGGCAATTCATGCAACGCAAACACCACGTTCATCGCGACAAAACCGAGGCTCTTTTGGGAGTCGAAGGAGCGAACGTGATCATCAGGGTCAAGATATTACTTTGGTCTTGATTCCATCGCACGCAGAATCGACACGTTCCTGAATTCTGAGCGCATAAAATAAATCGTGCCTTAAATCTGCATTCATTCGTCAGACAATATGGAGTACTGACTGCTGGAATCGTTCAGGGAAATAGACTGAGAGTCTTCGACGAGGGGTTTCTCAAAAGGTCTGCAGCGTTTCGCCAACGAATTTGCACTACAATGAAACCTGACAGCCGATTCGCGACAATCTTCTTGTCAAAATCTAAATAAGTGCATCCCTTTAACATAAAATGGAAATCATTTACAGCCCGTTATAATTGTCAGGAAAAAATTCAAACCTTCAAGTAATTCTTGCAACAATTTAAAGACGCCAGACAAAATTAACTAAATCTTTCAACGCATTTTTTTGCAAGCCTGAGAACCGAACCCAGGTTTGGTTCCCAGGCTCACCCAAGGACATTTCCTCACTGCTAAAAAGGAGAAGAATGAAAGTGGCCAAAATCCGGCCTTCATTTCTAATCTAAAAAGTTATTGTGGTTAACTAAAAACCACAGGTTTGTCACTCTGCGTTGAACTCTCAAATCGTACAGATCTTCAGAGAACTCTTGCAAATTTGCATGTGTCAAATCTTAACCAATTTCAAAATCAGTTTTCTGTTCTTGTACTTGTGAAATTCTTTCAACTGCTCAACTCAAACCTGTCTTGAATAATACAACACTTTAAACTAGGACAAGAAGTCCCGGCCGTAGCCCGGCTGTTTGAATTGCGTTTTATTTCTCTCTCAATTGTCTAAAAACAGTTACGAAGTTTGTATTTTCTCGACTTCTCATGTTTCTGCCTTTTGTGTGGTAAAAGAAAGATCCCCTGTTAATCTTTTCCTCACAATAATTATTACCTCCAATGTTATTCATACTGCGGAATGAAATGAATAGAACTCTAAAAGCTAAAGTTCTTTTTGATTATTTCCTGAAAAAATAGTCCTATTACTTGTAAAACATTTTTAAGAATTTCCTGCAACTGAAATAACCTTGATTTTCTTTTAAAGGTAGACTCTCTCTACACAGATTCTCTCTACATAATGAATTTTTGTCTGGCTCATGCAATCCTCTTCCAATGTTGGGAGGGTTGTCTACAACAAAATTCTCTCTACATCGATTTTTTCTGGTCCCTTGAATTTCATTGTAGATGGATGGAGTCACCTGCAAATGTATTCACAGACATAACGTCATAGATAAACGGATGTTACAACTTTTAGCTGAACACTTACCAAAAAACACCAACAGCGGCATCAGTGAAATTCAGAACAGTTTTTGAAAAATGGTGTATAATTTTTTAATTTTTTTTAATGGGCAGGCCTTGAAAAAGTCATACGCAATTAATACATGCTAACTTTCACAATGATATTCTTGCGGTTACTGAAACTGATTCGTACAATGTATTTTTCTCAAATGGTTCTCCAAGGAATGTAAGGGACATTTTTATCTAAAAATAAATCTCTGAAATTTGACAATTTCTTTTTTAGACGATGGCGATAGCGTAGATGATTAAAAAGACTTCTGAGACGTCCCTCATCGTCAGTCCAGCCAAGCTACATTTTCATTTGGGTTGGCCGAGCGATTCGAGGAGTCAGTCAGGAATTAATTAGGAGATTCCATGTTGACTCTTATTTAAATTTTGAAAGCATCTATCATTGTAACACCGCGTGAGACGATTGAAAGAAAGATAGAAAAAAATCAAGGGGAATCTTCTTATGAGACGTCAGTTACACTCCCTCATTTGAGAGAAGCTAACAATCATCGGCATCCGAGACGCTGAAGTTTCAACTCAACATCAAATGCGGAAATGCCACTCCCAGTACACACAAACGGGGAGAAAAAGAGAACCTGCTACTATTTTCACCCATTGACCCCTGCAAGTCTTCTTATTCCCACCTTTATACAGAGGAGGGAAAAAATAAAGGTCAGGACGGAAGCGTGATCGAGTGTAGCCGGTTTTTTTTTTTTTTTTTCTCGCAGGATACACTTGGGAACGTGCGGGGAAGGACGTAAAAAATATTCAATGATCGCTTTCCATCAATCTTCCGAGATTTCCGGCCATGAAGCTCGTGAATGAACACGAAGGGCACACCGGTGGCGAGGAATTTATTCACAGCGGAGCCAGTATTTCACGAAGTTTTTTCGTCGCGCTCTTTTTTTTTTTTTTTTTTGTGGCGTAGGTCTGCAAAACGTTCATCCAGTCAATTCACAAAAAGCCTACTTTCCTCAATTCACTCCAGATAATACAGCAGACAACGAAATATACATTCATTATAACATTTAAAATTTTGAACATTTTCAGATTATCACGTCACGAAAAATGCGCGTTTGTCTGCTGATTGGTGACCGAAGTTGTATCTGAATGTAATAATAAACATGAAGCGTCCTTGAAGCACAAGTACAGAAAATTTACACAGATTGATATACAGTACGTACATTAACGTGCAGATCAAAGCTCATGAGCATATTTCCAGGCTGCTGAGTGAAGAATAATGAAACAAATACAGTAATTATTTTTGCATGTTCCGGGTTCACAAATAACGATTGTGGTTTCTTTTAATGTTTCGATGAAAGACAATAGCCTTTGTTGACTGAAGTGTTCAATATGAAAGGGATTCGTTAAGCATTTTCTTTATTTTCGTTCGTAAGGTAAAAAAAAAAAAAAACAACATGGAAACCTTATCAAATGTGTTTCAATTAACTAAAATGCATGTTATATGCCGAATTGACTCCCTTGGTCATGAAGCAAGAAGGCTTTAAACTGAGAAAATTCTGGAAAATATGCCCTGACGAGGAAGAGAGTGAAATCTTTATATTGTATTCGTAATTAAAACTTTTCCTCCAACCAAGTCTTTTAGTTTTTCAGGGGATTACATATTTTTATTTATAGCCATTGAAAAACTCTCATGCTTATAAAATGAAATCGATTTCTTTAAAATTATAGTCGGATTATTTATTCTCCATGCAGCAACTCTCAAGATGGCAAAAACTATAATTGTTTGCGCCGTTTTTCCGAAATATGGTTTTTTATGTATAAAAACTACTTATTCAAGAAGAAAATGTCTATATTAGTCCTGTAGGTCAAAAAGAAAAAAAAAAAAAAAACGCTGCTTGGAAAATAGCACTGATGTAACCTAAATCGCAAAAGAGGGAGAGAGTTTCACCCAGTGATTCTTTTCAATTTACATGTCTCATTTTTAGATAATATTCCCGATCGATGCTTGAAATGAGTTTCAGCGAAAAATTTTATTACAATATCTACGTAATCCTGAACGTATATGAACGTAATGACGGGGAAAGTTGAGAATGCTGGAAGTTTCGCGAAGACCAAGCCAGGGTATGTATATTCGAAGCAAACCAGATTGCCAGAAAAGCGGTGCGATGTTGGTAGAAGGGATTTCGGGGGAAGGGTTCAGAAGTTATTATATAGCACACTCAAAACGGGATGTGCAAAAAAAAAATCGGAAGAAAAAGCCGCAGACAAGGAATTCCCATCATCGAGGTGACAACAACACCGCAAACCCACCGCAATTCGACTCATCCTCTTTCATGGGACAATCCGTCTTTCCATTGCACACTTCGTCTTTCCTGATGCATCTGCGGGACAATTTGCATTCGAACTCGTTCTGACGACAAGTGAGCCCTTCACAGAGGAAATTCGCATTCGCACGTGCGAACCAAACATCGAAAAAGACACAAACTCGAGTGAGCTAATTTCCCTTCGACCTGTTTTACTTTTGAAAAAATTTCGAAGAAGTTTCCCCAGTTAATCCATTCAGAATTATTTCGACAGATTTTTTTTTTCGAATTAAATCCCTCGCAAACGTGCTATAATCTTCAGCACCAGCTAAAAATTGAGATGTTTGCAAAAGTTTGACATTCTAAAGCTGCTTTATCGTGCTCCCGTGTTTCCCAAAAAATAAGACCATTTCATGTAAAATATTGAACGTTATTATTATTAAAATATTACAGTATTGCTGGATCCTGATCAGCATTCGAGGATTTCCTACTTTTTACTCGAAAAATATAATTATTCCTGATTTACAATCGGAATTCGTGTGTTCTACGTTTTCAGTCGTTTCTAATGGGGTTCTTGTGTCATATTCTCTATACAACGATCTTGTCCATGAAAAAATCACAAAATTCTCTGTCTAACAAATATGTGTTCGGTCCAATAGGGTTCTCTTCCTATGGTACTGGGGTTCTTGACAGCAATGTTCTCTCTACAATGGATTTTGCTGTCCCATTGAAGTTCGTTGTAGAGAGTCCACCTGCATTAAAAACTAACGAAATTTTAAAAATTAGCTGCAAAATAATCCATGAGGATTATTAACACAATGAGCAACTTGAAAATACATAGATATAAGTTCGCCTGTGAGACGTTGAATGTTGATCGAGAAAAAGGCAAACTTATTGTTCGGGTGAAGGCTTATATCTTCAGGATAAAACTTACACTCAGAATAGTGTCTAAAAATAGGTCTAGACCTGCAGCTTTACTCCCAGACTAGGCCTTATTTACTGAGAAACACGGTATTATCTGTAAGACCGTATACTGTCTATATAGAGATTTCCACTTGGGTAAGCAGACAGGCATTTTGGGGTTCAATTTTGTAGGGATCAATCAGGGGGTTCTCAACTCACTGCAATTTTTCTCATCGCTTTCGTCATTACAGTCGTTAATACCGTCGCATCGCTGTTCCAGGCGTATGCAAATTTTGGATTCATCCTTGCATTCGAACAGTTTCGGTTTGCACCCAGAGACTGGATCATGCCCGGGTGCAAAAACAAAAAATCTTAGTCACGACCCGACAATTTTAGAAGAAAAAAAACACATACGCCAGCGTCGAAAAAAAAGAAACGCTTGCCCAGAAGAGGACTATTGAACTATTAGCAACTACAAAATGCAAGTCTATCATCTAAACGAATATAGAGTGCTGAATTTTTTTTTTAATGGCAAAAACTCACCGCATCCTTCCTCGTCAGAGCCGTCGTCACAGTCGAGCAAGATACTGTCGCATCGCAAATCCATGGGAATGCATTTGCCGTCTGACACGCACCTGAACTCGTCATCGGCACATTCTGAGAATAAATTCGCATAGCCCAATTTCTCACGAGAAATGCATCTTCGTTCACACGGTCTATTAGCATTTTTATCAAGAAGAACTTCCTTCGAACAGGATTTCTGACATATCAAGGGACAAGGGTGAAGTATGCAAAGTTGTGACTAATTTGTCTGTCTCATTCAAGACACTTCGGACGAACTGCTGTTTCCATAGATATTCAAGATTACAATTTGTAATTACTTCTTCGAATCAAAGTACTTGCGATCATAATTTCGTCACTGGCCAGTTATTCTCGCAAATAAACTTCCGCAGCATTGCGTAAAGTTTGGCAGCTTTGGTTCAATTTTTTTCTGTTTAATACTGTAATCATAAGAGGTTATTCCCATGATGTGTTCTGCAAAACAGAGAAATTTCACTGTCATCTTGAAATTTTACGGATTGAACGCCGAGAAGCAATTTTAAGGCTCAAACGCTGATTTTTTCGTGCATATCATTTCAAGAAAACAAATAACTAAAGTTTCGCTTGCGCTCGAAAAAAAAATTCAACTTAAAAATGTAGTAATTTTTCATTCAAAAATTTACAAGTAGTCAGCAGTGCCAAACAGTTCCCCCTTCAGAAAATTATTTCAATTTATATTTAAAAAATGCATCGACAATTTATTCTTTAGAATGCGAAATAAAATCAAAAAGGCTCTGCAGGCGGCATGATATAGCTTCCTCATGTCTCCGTGATCTAAATGGAAAAATACGTGCATTTTTCTCCAACTCATAGAGAAATTATAAAATTTTTGAGAATTTGTTCACAAAAGACATGTGAAAATGGGACAAAGGAGCTGCAATCGACCGCCAGTTTAAATTATGTTTTTCCATTCACCATCTTCTGACTAAATTGCGGTGCGGTGTAAAGTTGCGAAGAATCCTCTGACAACTGGAAAATGAACTTGAAAGATTTAAAAAATTGTACATGGCTGACTATTTTTGGATAATTTTACAGCGTTCGGAAACCGGACAGTGCAGCTTGACAAACCTTCGATGATTGAACGTAAATTTTTACTACGAAGAACATTTTTAATTTCGGTGAATCGCCAATCAAACCATTTTTAAATTTACACTTCCGAATGATTTCTTTCGGGTTAATACGGGTTATTAGGCATAGGAAATTATCCCCGGGTTTCCCTAGTTTTGAAAAGGATTTTTTTTAGGAAAGTACGTGTGGATATCAAGAAGCTGCCGAGTAGAACTTCTAAAAATGGAACATAAAGCTTATGTGGTTCTTCCGCAAAAATAACACAGGTAATGACAGCAGCTGAGAACAGATTGAAAGTGTTCAGGAAGCTTTTCGCAGAAAAGAATCGACACTCACTGCAGCTTTCCTCGTCAGATCCGTCAGTGCAATCCGGGACGGAGTCGCAAACCCGTCGCTTGTCCACGCAATCCCCGTTTTTGCACTGGAATTGCGTCTCCGAGCATCTTTTTTGCGCGTCCGCTGTCAAGCACAAAATGCAAGTCCACGATAGAAGTGCAAAAATCCACGCCTTCATCATCGCGAACTCGACGCCTCGCGCTCGCAATTTTTTTTTTATTTTCTCACGCCCTTCTTCTATTTATTTCCTCGTTTCCCTCCTGAAATATCTGTAGTATTCTCCTTTTTTCGAATTGAATGCGGAAGAAACTTGGTCAAGGCGAGGAAGGTACACTGCTGGGTTTCCGACTGGTTCAAGCAACGTTTGACAGACGGAGGGCAAGGGCTTGAGTGACGAAAGGCTTTGCATACATTTTCTAGAATCCGTTTCCTTGTTTCCAGGAACTCTTTCCATCGCATCGCAAGTGACTTTTCAGCATTTGCGCTTCACCTTGTCTTATTTAAAGGTCACGGACATTCCGCGGATTTTATCCCTTTCTAAATTTACTTGACACCACAACTTAAACTCATTCGGTACTTCAAAGTGTGAGATCCTCGTTGAATTACACATGAGTATAAGGAAGAATGCATCCTTCAAACAAATTTCTGCTTCCACATGCAACAATTTTTTAACAATTAAAAGCCCCACCTTTAACACTAATACTTTTCCAAGCAAAACACAGGCATATACCTTTTGTTTGAGTTTCGTTCATAACCACATATATAGACAAAATCAGTTTTGTTAAACTAATTTGGGTGAAGCTGAAGTAATCTTGACAAGCTTGAAAGGGTTCTTCATCGAGGAAATTTAATGATGATACCCAAACCGTTTCAAATTTCGAAATGGAGAATACATTTGTGATGATCAGAATAATTTGAATTGCGACAAAACAGTGATAGCTTACATCTCAACAGCGAACAATATTGAAAAATAAATTTATACATTTGGGTGCACGGTAAATCCAACTGAATTTATTTAATTTTTCAAACATGGGTATTTTTGTCCTGTATTCCACAATTTTCTATTGATTTATGAAAACCACGCATTCAGCCAAACGAGGTCACTCACTCCTAATTATATTTGTTGACAGAGCTATGATTTTTTATATATTTTTTCAATTGTTGAGTATCATTATTTTACTGTGGAATTGATGAACCGGTATACCGAGGATGAAGAAAATGAACATTTTTGCGCTAATTTTCAAGCCCACTCTGAAAATATATTTTTATGGAATCTGAAAATGCTCAAAATGCACGCTGTCAACGCCGCGATAAAATGTGGCGGGATGTTCGAGTGAAAATACCTCAAGTACAACGCAGTGAAGACCCGAGGATCAATTTGAATAATCAGGGAATAATTGACCATGTAGGAAGGAAGAATGTGGGCGTGACTTGGGATTTAAATACAATCCACGCGGGGGGGGGGGGGGGGGTTGGTAGCAGTAAAAAGTTTTTCACGCAATTCCTGCCTCTCGGATCCTCGTCCAAAGCTGGCCACACACAGACGATCCTCGACTTCACAAACTTTTTCAAACTGTTTTTTTTTTCTTTTCTTTTTCAATAAGTTCGGTTGATTTATCAATGATTCTCGTCAAGTACTGGCGGATTGCTGATGACGGAACGCTGGGATGGGCTCGACTGACTGCCGGATGACTTAATCCACTCGTTTTTCAAGCGGCACGTTTCGATGAGTTGTAACCGAGGCACGGCTTCGTTAAGTGGCGGCGATCCCCGGGAGTGAATTCCTGGAGCAACTAAGAAATTCCGAGAGGTACTATGGGGAATAAACCTATCAGTATTGGTATCCCACTCCTGTATATATATTTTTTTCTTCGCGAGATTCGTCATGCGGATGAGCAGAACAAAGGCAAAAATACCAGAGTGACAAGAACGATTTCTGCTGGATAAACGTCGAGTTCGACTCTCGCGAATAATTGCCACATTCGTCATACAGGAATTGCACGTTTCGCTGCAATTTCTGTGATTACAGTCCTCAGTAGTGATTTTCAGTCGTTTATTTGATTGATTTTTGTTTGCGTTCGTTTATCGTGCACGGTGAAAAAAGGGTCAATACACAGCGAGGGGTCAATTCATATGCAGTATTTTCTCAGTCGTTGATGTCATTTGTCTTGTTACTGCGTTTTAAGATGGATCGCAATGGACGTAACATCGCCGAAAAAGGGTACTTTAATTTCCTGACCATCGTTGATTTTATTCTCAGTCGGGTTTCAATGGAGATACAAAACTTTGATGGGCACCTTACTCTGAGGGAAGAACGTTCATTTGCCACACCTGCATGTTTAATGCGTTCGAAGGCAATTCAAGATCGCCAAAGTAATTTTAAAACTTAAAAAAAAGTATTATTCCCAATGGATTTGATATTAACACCACCCTCGTAGAAAATTGTTTCTAGCGTTATTGTTACCTATCGTCAAAGTGTACCTCGATTGGAACTTCGTAAGTAAAAAAAATTGTCCAACGCAGAACTGTAGCACAGTAATTTCGCATTTTTAGTACAACAAAATCAAGGCTCGTTTTACGTCCTTTTTTTTTAAATCCTACATAAGACTTTCGACTAAAAAATCTGGGCCTCCGAAGGTTTTCATTTTTACGCACNCTTTTTTTTTAAATCCTACATAAGACTTTCGACTAAAAAATCTGGGCCTCCGAAGGTTTTCATTTTTACGCACCAAAAAACCTTTGATCCATTCTCTCATTTTCAAAAGAGACCGTTTTTTTACATTCGGTAAAGGAAAGCAAACATTAGAATCAAACAAATTCTATAGGATCATGATGATCCTCTCACAATAACTAGAAAGTCCTCACTAAGACTAAAAAAAAACAATTTCAACTTTGAATTAAAACCTCTCGCTGATTCTTTCCGAAGAGAAGGTAAATTCAGCACAAGTTCTTCGCTCTTCAAAATTTTCTTCAATAATTATTCGCGCATAAACTGGGTTTCGAATTTGAATTTTGTATCAACAACCAAAATGATCGCATCTTCATGACTGATGAGACGTGCAATTTTTTTTATAAATACGTCCATCTGGTTTAAAAAAAATATAATTCTCATCCAATGCCTGTCAAAATTCCAAGAAAAAAACTATTGTGGTCAAGAGTTGACATAACAATCTCTGTCAATGATTCACTGGTCAAAAAGATGCACAAGTCATCGTTCTATTTTGAAAGCTGCTAAATCAAGTGTAAACGGTAACAATAAAAGTCACTTAGATACAAGGCAATCGAGCTTCAACGTTTCGTTGACTTTACAAAAATATCTCGTTCTCTGTCTCTCGTCGAGTACTCAATGTTTCAGACCTTCGCCAAAAATGTATACACAGTACATACACGGGGTAAAAGAAAATCGAGAAAAAGTGGTACTTCGAAAGAGATGCGCACTGTCTAGACGGAAGGAAGGAACCCCGTGTTTCGGCGATAACACTCCCACCTTTTCCATAAACGCAAGTACCATGGGTTGAAACTCGTATCCGGTTGCTCAATGCAAACAAAGCAAAATTAAAAGGATGGATGAGGTCGAGAAAAAAAATGCTGCTCATATTCAATGTCCTTACACGGCTCAGGAAATTAAGGCGAACCCACATACTTTTCATAAGCTAAAGAACTGAAAAACAAGTACAGTAGTACTCATCATGCTCGCATGTGATTCGTCTTCAAGAGGTCAATTCTCAACGCCCACCAACTTTGCGGAAAGCAATTCCAGTAACTCACATTCAACTTCAAGCTGTGAACTTGACACGAGTAAAATTGGAAAAATCTTGATGTAATCACCGTAAATAAAATTTTAAAATAATGATTTCCCCTACTCAATCCAGGCAATCGCTCACGTCCTTTTTCGCCATGAATTTTACATTCATCACATGATGAAATCTAGCACTGGCTCCACGTAAAGTATAAAATAAATCATGCACTTGGAAAACGATATTCAACCGGCTGATAACCGACAATCCGATTTTCAACAATATTTTAGAATATGATAGAAAAATAAGGGATATCTAGGATGAATCCTTATCTCAATGATTCTCCAGTGCGGGACTCGACAGATAATCCAATGGTTCAACATTTTTCGTTTGTCAAAAAACATGCCGCATAAATCTCTTCGTTAGAATGAAATGCTTTTCTCAAAGAGAAGTTTTGCCAATGAAGCTTGCTGACCGTAACACGTTTGTCAAAAATACATATTTTTTCCTAATCGCTTTCGAAAGAGGAACTAAATAATTTAATGAAACGTATTTTGAGAGCATTCACGCGTATATTATTGTTTTATTATGTGACGAAAAGAGGGAGGGTGTATTTTTTCAATGTAATCTTCACGGAATATAAGTGACATCATAATAAACTTACTACTGTATATAGAGATTTAGTAGAAGGATTATTTTGATTCTGTAATTTTGTGGCTCCACGTGGAAGAAAATCACAGTTTTTGACGCATATTTTCAAGTTAGTTTATGCATACAACTTTTTAAATATTTTCGAAAAACAGGGCCAGATTTTTCAATTGCTGAGTTTTTTCGCAGAAAAACAGCAGCCGAAGATGCCTTGTGATATTACCACAGACTCAAACAGAACTTCTAAGGAATATGTTCACACGAAATTGCTATAATTTTTTTTTACCTACATTTTCTTTCCAGACGTGGCCCTATTTTCTCTTCATTTTCTACGACTCGAATAGAAGAAGCATGAGCGGAATGTTTCCAGCACAACACGACCGAGCGCAGAAACACGCGTGAGAAACTCTGCGGAAGACCGATCGTTGAACGAAAAAAAATATATATACTGTATATAGAAAAGAAAAATGCCACGGGCCCGGAATTTCAAACCAACCCTCCACACGATTGGTTAATTGCATCATCATCATCATCATTGCACCCTATCCCCCACCCGTCGACAGCAATCACAGTTTCTGTCAACAATTTCCGTTTTTTTCGCTGCTGCTAGAAAAAAAAAAAGAAGAGAAAAACGGTGTTTCTGCACCAATTGCAACAGAGACTGTATTATATTGTAGTAAAAAAGGGGGGACGATGAGAGGTGGAATCAACACCCCGAAACGACACTGACTAATCTCATTTTCGCACATGGGTGAAAATCGGTATCACTATATAGTCGACACACCGGCCGGATGCTCAACGCATTTGTAACCCGGCAATGTTTCCGTGATTTAACGAAGTGGGAGCGGGCAGAGGAACGTGCGGCAACTGATGGATAACCCAGTCTTTCTGTTCCCGGGCATTTATCATTGCCTTATCTACTACTCGATCCAGTCTTATTCATCATTGCATTCGTCAATATTGAAGAGCAAAACCGATACGAAACCCTTCGGATGATGTCATTACCCGCACGAGCGCAGAGCAATCAATCAATCAATCAATCTCAATCATCAAATTTCAGGGCTTGTAAAACAAAGAGACTAAGGACGAAAATAAGTTGAATAGGACGGTATAAACTCCTCCAAAAATGGTTCTCGCGAATGGAGAAATCGTTCTTTCAAATCATGTCGACTTAATGAAATTGGCTCATTAATTATGCTTCATTTTCCCTGTAATCACTCCTCATAAGCTTTGTTCCAAAATTCTTCGAATTAATTTGTGTGCAGTCACTTCTGATAGTTTCCATTCATCTAGCCCACAATATATGAACGCATTTCAAATTATCTATTTCGAGGCTGTAACTGATTTTTTCTCGAATTCACATTTGAAATGCTCGCTGTCAAGCGGAAAAAAATGCGAAAAATATATTCGAAAAGGCTTTTAATTTATGTATGCAAAGCAGTTCCGGATTTTGAAAACGAAGACGAATTCAGGACTTCTTGAGAAATGGATTACCGGACATTAAAATGTACGAACTTCGACGGGAAACAACAATCGACAGTGCAATATCGCGAAGGAAGGGCACTATTATTAGCAGAATAGAAACTGCCAATGCGTTTTCACGTGAAAATACGACCATGACATAGATCGAGTCCAAGGAATATCATCAAACACTGCTGTAAATACCTTTCAGTACCCATACTGATCCTTCCCCGAATATAACCCTTCTTCACTTCACTGAAATGTGACTTCGAGAAACGATGCCTTTCATCCACTCGAACATAAAATAGCTGCCAGATAAAAACCACCTGATCCTCTCGTTTGAATTATATATTTTTTTTCATCCTCTGCGTACTGGTCTTGACGATTCCTCGGGAGAACAGTACTCGTCCCCACCATCAAAAACATCCAACAAACATTCCAGTCCTAATTCGCGGATTTTCTTGTTGCTGTTGTTATTTTTCTTCTCAAGCTGCGTTTGAGAAACAAACAATGTGAGACCTGTTTAATTTTCGGAGGGAAAAGTTCGTCACAAACGCGACTGAGAAGCTCTGACGGAAAAAAAATATGCATGACTTTCAACCCGGTGTTTCAAGAACCGCACTCATAGAAATATTTGCGGCGACAACTGCTGAAGCGCTTTTCGAGATAAAATCTGATCATTTACAGCTCAGCTCTTGGACAACAAAAACACAAATGTTTTTTCTCTCTTTCTCTCTCTCTCTCTCGTCACGAAAAAAAAAAACGGGGGGAAGCGTCATGGGCTGCTATCCGATTGGCTCTGAAGCACTCTGGATGCGTTTTCCCCGAGTGGCTCCCGGTTTGACTCTCTGAACCGGGTTGCTCTCAGCGGGTACGGGAGAGACTGTCGGGGCCGCCGCCGCCCGGGTGCGAGCCTGGTGTCTGACACACTGGTGGCCACGCTTCGTCGCGTATCACTGAGATTGCGTGACGCGCAGCAATCCGTATCGTCAATGTGTAACGCGGGGGAGGAAAAAGGGGCGCCTTTCGAAGGGGCGACACGAGCACCGGGCTTCCAACGATCGAGGCGGCGGTGTAATACAGTATTAATAATATAGGTGCTGTGTGTGGGGCGCGGACCTGACTTGAGTCAACGACGCCGAGTTATATATGGGACGACGAGAAACGAAAATGTTGAAGAGCACTTTTTCAGCAACTATGGCTATCGAAAATTCGTCACTTTCCGTTTAACAACAGCGTCGACATTCCACGGATGCCCACTTCAGATTTCAATCGTGAGGGGTGATTTAAAAGATTACAGAATAGTACTTTCTCGAAGCTATATCCGAAGACCCAACCAAAATCGTCTTCGCAGATGCGTGAAATTTAGTCGTACTATCTGTGATAATCAAGTTGTAAAACGAAGGAGCTACACAAGAATAATAGTCGCCACATTATGAAAAATGTAGCGCCACAAAAGGAAATAGTTCGTCTGTCAAATAGTTTCGGAATTTTCAAATACAGCGTCTAAAAATTGAATGAAATATGTATTTGCGAAGCTCTCGAACAGATGGAACTTATTCGATCGAAGAGAAAGGAATTTTCGACGTTCAGGCCAAATGAGCCATGAACAACCCCGAACACAGGGAATGGATGACTCAATGATGAAGACTACTGACGGAAATTGTCTTTTGAGTTGCACTCGAATGTATTTCCCGGTAAAAAAAAAATTAAATTCAACGTACTGGTGGAAAAAAAACACATTTCGGATTTTTCGTCCGGAATTTTCATTAATATATCACAGGATTGTGAAATAAAACGCATCGCAATTCCGTCCAAATGGAATTCACCGCGCAAAGAAGAAAAAACAAAGTTCTGAAGCAAACTTGTCGAACAAAACACAACGGGTTGCCTCAAAAAATGCTCGAATAACGACTTATGGAACGATTTTGTCTCAGAGGTACTGTTTGATAAGAGAGCTTATTATTCAAAATAAAAAATAACGTGCTTTCCAATATATACGGTAAGTAGAAAATGCGTTTGTTTTTCGCAGGATTTGTAAAAGAAAAACTGCATTTAGACAAATTGAAACTGAATCGAGACATACCGACAAATTCATTCTCACGAAGTAAAGAAAATGCGGTAATCAATTCAAACGTTTCAAACAAAATAATCATGAATCTCGTAAATAAATTGTCTTCTGCTGTGTTGCCACCATTCTTCAGGAATTTAAAAAAAACATCTGGACTCGAAAAATTGACTCACTAAAATAAAATTGAAAATATCTCAATTGCCAGATTACTTAAATTGAAAAATGAAAATAGCAGCGTCAGAAAAAAAGTTGAACCGCTGCTCCTCACATATCAACCATAAACTGCAGCTATCGACAACAAAGCTGAGTTTATCACTTGTGAATTTCCGTGACAAGAGAGATATACATGGTCATGTTGTCTGAGTATCTAACGGCGCGACGACGGAAGAGCGCAAGCTCACACTTTTCACGGGATCTTTTCTAAATTTCACTCACTGTTCGCGTGAAACTTTCACTCTTTTTCTTTGGCCCTCTCCAAAATATAATTTGTTTTTACAAAATTTTTGTCATGTTAGTGACAACTTAGAAAAGCGGAAAGATGCTTTCAACTTCGCTGCTGGAGCCGCCAGCTGTCGCGACCCCTTCAGTATTTCTGAATTTCAAATTTCAATGAAATTTGGGTGAACTTTTTGAAGCATCCCAGCCGTTACCGTCCTTGGGGATGAAGTTTGTTCCCTCTCGATGTGACCGAGAAGCTGATAAAAACCCAGACGTTTGTTCTTGCCAACATGCTGATCGACACAACGCGTTGACCTACGGGACGCGACGAGTCGTATTTCCCCCGTTTCAGTCGTCGGACGGATATTCCAGTCCTCCTTTCCGTCGTACTTGCTTAATCGCGGTACTGATTTGAATTTAAAATACTCCAACGGAAATGCCATCTTCAGAATTTTTCAAACCCGGAAAAAAATTCAAGTACGGGTACAATAATGCGTCTCAGCGATTCAGCATCCAGTTGCCAAGACAGTTGAGGACGAGAGTCGCGAGCGTTGTTAAAAAAAAAAATAATACTGTACGCAAAAAACGTAAGCTCAGGTTTTTTGGGGGGGGGGGGGGGACGAAGTTTCTTCCGTTTTCAAACCACGATAACTTTCTCAGGGATAACATAATTTAAAACTGACGATTTTTTTCTTCTTGAAGAGAGAAAATTGATATTTTTCAAAATCCACTCACGGCAATTGTTCTCGTCGGAGTTGTCGCCCGGTGGACAGTCCATTTGTCCGTCGCACTTCTTTTCTATCGGTAAACACGATCCATCGTTGCACTGCCATTGGTCAATTCTGCAAGCTGTTTAGATGAAATAAAAAAATTCCGTTAAATGCTTGTTTATTTCAGAATTCCACGGGTGCGGTCCATTTTTTTTTGGTTTCCCCAAAACATTCGTCGAATGCACATAAACAGCTTCAAACATAAGCCCTACCCCAAGAATTTAAAAATACTGTGTTATAATGTTTTCTAAAGGTGTTCAACAAAACGGATTTCTTCCATATATACGGAGAAAATTCAGCTGTACAGTCAACAGACCTTTTCCTGGAGCCCCTAGCTCACTTGAGTTTTCGACACTAGGGTAATTACACATTTTTGAAATTAACGAAAACACAAATCTCTGTGATAGTTACATACACTCGAAGTCTAATTCCTGAATTTCTTTGTTTCTTCGTGCTGGACGAATAAGGGAACTGCCTTCACATTGAGCCACTAGGCCGTTTTCAAATTTAAATAGTATCAGACCTACTTTTTTGGGAAACACAGTTATAAAAACGGCCAAAATGGCTATTTATAACTTGGAATTTCAAAAATAGAAAAGAAAAGCATCATCGGATTCGTAATTGATCAAAGCGAAGAGCAGTACAAATTTGAAATGACAAAAAAACACAAAATTGAAGCAGACGAACCATAAAAGTCTCAGATGCAAACATATTTTTTTCATTGGGCATTCGGAAGTTTACAAATTCAAAGTCGACCTCCAAAATAGTTCGAAGCTTCTACAAAAATTCGTCTCAAAAATATAGGAAAAATATCTACGAACCGCAATTATCCTCGTCAGTTCCGTCGGGACAATCGCGATTTGCGTCGCAACGCTTTTTGATATCAATGCACGTCTTGTCGTCGCATCGGAAGTGAT
>CAJPEX010001165.1:0-65849 GCA_905338405.1 Notodromas monacha
CGATTGAGAGGAACTTTTCTTTAATGCATCGTCGGTAATGGAGAATGCATCCGTCAAGCGCGAAGAACCCTGAGGCAATGTTTCAAAACGCCGGGTAATGCATCCTGATGTCGGGGCAATGCAGGTACTGTACAGAATATATCTCGTAGGGATGCCTCGTCAAAACGCCCTCAGGTCATTAAATCTGAACTAAATTCGTCTGATAATTTGTAACAGGTTAAATTGGGAGAACGAGGCGTACAGAGTCAGTTAATTCATCTTTAAATACTGTACTACAACCATATGTAAACTAAAACACGGCATTATTCATATATGCAGTCAAAAGTGGTTTAAAAAAAGCAAAGCCCATGATGCAATGAAAAAAAAACAGCCTAGCAACGCTGAAATAAGCAGTTTATAGCAACTAAGACTCTCGTGGAAGAAATTTATAAATATATTAATATCTGAGAAGAAAAGAATTCAGGATTATAAAAAAAGCTGTAGGATTTCTAAGACTTTGATTTGAATTTGGACACCTGGAAGTATGTGCAACGGAATAATTGCGTGTCCTTCCAGGGAAGCATGAAACATGTGCCGTACTTTGGAGATGGTGCTAAATTATTTTGTAATACAGTACAGTACAGAGAAGTGGGACATCACGAAATCAGTTAACAGCAGACGCGGCTCATCATCATTGACATTTTTTAGCATACTAATTTTCCAAAGTGCTTGTGTAAATGGCAAGTTGATGCCTTTTCAATCTAGAGAAAGCAACAATAAGTTTCATGTGGATGCTGTTCTAATTATGGAATTTATAATAATCTGCAGTTGGTACCCTGCAATATGACCCTAATCTATTGTAGGACTATATAGGCTCAAATTGCAAGAAACTGTGGAAAATTTAAAAAAAACAGTTGCAAAATACACAAGAAAAGTGGCTGAAGAAGGTTGAATTGCAAGGCAAAGGCTGAATTGCAAACCAAAGGCTGAATTGCAAGCCAACTTCCCAGCAAATTCAAACATAAAATTGCAGGATGGTTGAATTGCAAGATGTCAAATTTTGAGGTACAGTACCACCTGAATTATCATAGTACAGTACAGTTGAGATGCATAACAATGTACTTATCCAAGAGGCATCCTCTCAGGATGAATCCAGGTATTCCAGGAACATGTCATTTCCATGTCAATATGCACATGCCCTCCATCCATGCATTCCTAACTGGACACAATCTTTGGATTTTTTTTTAATCCTTGTCAACTTTGCATTCCTTATAGAAATGCATCCTCATCAATGTCATTCTCCTGGTACAGTGGTCTTGACTTTTGATGCTATGATAAAAAACCTCAAAAGAGCATGCAATTGATGCATTCTGGGACACTAAATGGTTTTCCTGAATCACTTAGATTCAGTTTACATGATTCCCAACAACAACAAAAAACAATAGCTTTTTTGTTTTGGATTTTAGACAGATTTTAAAAGCAACCTGCCTTGAATGTTGTTTTTTTCATTGACAAAATTCAAGGTCAATTTTCAAGCAGGGTACACAGTATATCCTGTCTCCAGTCTGAAACACAAGCTTTAAATGTTTTTGGAAATCCTAATCAACTTTGCATTCCTCATAGAAATGCCTCACAATCCATGTCATTCTCCTGGTACACTGGTCATGGCAGTTGATGCTATGATAAAAACCTCAAAAGAACATGCAATTGATGCATTCCGGGACACTGAATGGTTACCCTGGGTCACTTAGATTCAGTTTACATATTATTCCCAATAACAACAAAAAACGATAGCTTTTTTGTTTTGGATTCTAGCCTGATTTTAAAAGCACCCTGCATTTGGCCTGCTTTTTCAATGACAACATTCAAGGCGAATTTTCGAATAGGGCATACAGTATATCCAAACTCCAGTCTGGAACACAATCTTTTAATGTTTTTTGGAATTCCTTGTCAACTTTGCATCCTTTATAGAAATGCATCCATATACATGTCATTCTCTTGGTACACTGGTCATGACTTTTGATGCAATAATAAAAACCTCAAAAGAACATGGAATGGATGCATTCTAGAACACTAAATGGTTTTCCTGGGTCACTCACATTCAGTTTACATTATTCCCAATAACGAAAAACAAAAGCTTTTTGTTTTGGATTATCTAGCCTGATTTTAAAAGCATCCTGCATTTTTCCTGCTTTTTCATTGACAACATTCAAGATTACCGGTGGTCCTTCAACAGTTAACCAACTTCAATCATAATTTTTTTTTTCAAGTTCTCTGCATAATTTGTAACATGATAAACAGTTGCATGTGCACACCCCCTCTTCCACATATTACTTTCTGTAGTACATCCAAGTTTTCAAAACTAAAATGTATCCAATGCCCAGGTGTGGCTGGGCACCCCTAGCTTGTACAGTATAAAGGAATGTATTCATATCTATGCCATTCTCCTGATACACTGGTCATGAATTTTGATGCTACGATAAAAAAAACCTCAAAAGAACATGCAATTGGTGCATTCTGGGACACTAAATGGTTACCCTGGGTCGCTTAGATTCACTTTTACATTATTCCCAAAACAGCAAAAAACAATAGCTTTTTTGTTTGGATTCTAGCCTGATTTTAAAAGCACCCTGCATTTGTCCTGGTTTTTCTTCGGCACAATTCAAGGCGCATTTTCGAGCAGGCAGGGTATACGTACAGTATATCCAGACTCCGGTCTACATTTGCATGCCGCGAGGCACATAAATAATTCCGAACAGGCCATATGCCAGGTTGCATTAGGCTTCTGCTGCTGTGGGTGATGGAAGCCAGCGGGGTTGAACTGCTTTCGAACTTGCTGCCGGAATCAATTAGGAATCCTCTCAGTGGGGGTGAAGGTTATACTCGAATCAGTCTAACGGGGTTTTCCATTTACACGCGTCCGAAAAGCTCGGGGGAAAACCCTTTTCCTTCTCCTTTCTCTTTATACTGCTTAAGCAAATGCGTATTTTCACGGTTTGAACAGGGTATATGAATAAGAGATCGGCTTGGTTTCAATCAAGGACTCGGAAGCAATTTCTGGCAGCAAAGGAAAGTCGAGCAGAAGTTTCAGGTAAAAGCGTGCAGTCCGAATTGGAACATTTTTTGAAACTTAATTCTGATCACGCGTGGTATTAGTTCGGAAAAGTGCGGAAACAGATAAGTTTGGAAAAGAGTTTCAGAAAATTTCTGGCAATTGAACATGTTTCGTGGCGAAGTATTAGTCCATAAATGGTGACGAATAATTTCATGAGTCATGCGACGTTTGGCATCCACGAATGAGATCCTTGAAAAATAATATAATTTTCTTCCTCTCTCCCTCTATTAAAAAAGACAATAATGTTGCCTTTTCGAAATAGTCGTTCAAGATACTGTAGTATTCAAGTTGAGTATTTTTTTTCTTTAAATCAATTGCATGGTGTGAATAGTAAGTGCTCACTAATTCCAAAAATGGAGGACTTGCTCTTGTAGTCTTCCCCAGTTTTCCTCTTTTTGCTAGAAATTGCGTTTCATTCATTAATTGCACCAAGATTTTTTTTTAGATTTCCCAGGCGATTCCCGAAAAAACGTACTGCATACAGAGACGCTCAGTTTTAAGGAGATTTATGTTTCCGAAAATCATTCAATTGAGTTCTCAGTTTACTCACGCATGCATATACGCTCACTCGTGAACACATGCATTGAGATTAAAAAAAAAAAAAAACCACGTACAAAAACATGCGGGATGTAGAAAAGTTTTCTTGATCCACGAAGAAATCCCAGCGAAGCACATGCTGTATATACATATACGACAGACATCATCCCTGGGATTGAAACGAATGCAAACGCATTCGTTCCCGTCAATTGAGGGTCCTCCAAAAGTGCGTGACTCCAAAACGACCGACTTGCGTAAACACGAAGTTAATAAATAACCCCGCTAAACCTATACAGGGATAAGCTTATATAGTCTAAAACGGCATCAGGGAAAAGACGAATTCCGTAAATGTTCGCGAAAATAAATAAATAAAAATAAGCAAGTAAAGAAAACCGCTGCAATGCTTTTAGAAGTCATTCAATATATATATGAGCTCATTCCGACGACAATGAAGGGAGCTCTTGACACCAATTCTTCCGCTCTTCTCTCGTGTACATGAGCGGGGATCTTTTTCCTACCAAGCACCAGGTCGTTCATCACGACCATTGACGGGTATATTCAGAGCTGCTGCGACACCATCTCTGCCATGGATGGGGTCTTGTCTGCAAAGATTTTTCAGACATTCTGAGAGCTATATCTTGCATTTCTCCGCCCCACTCTACCAAAAAAATGATTAGTGAATTCCGGAAAATAAACCCCCTGAGATTCCGGAAGAACTCATTTATTCCTGATAACAAAAATATTTCGTATTGTTTTTTTTTTAAATCAAGACTGCAGCCAGAAAAACCAACTTCAATATCCATACTCTTCCACGCTGTCGTGCGTCCGGAAAAAAAGACAGTTTTCATAATTTACTTATTGTCGAAAAATTCACCTGGGCTCATTAATCACACATTTAAATGAGAAAAACAAAAGTATTCGTCAATTTTAGGACCAGAATGTGCATTTAATGTTTGAGGGGGGGGGGGGTGTTGATCTGTCGCAGAAAGCAACAAAAAACCGAACTGTCAAAAAACCTTTCAGTGACAGGATCCACAAGATGGATAAGAATAAATTAATTACGGATACGAGTGAAATAATATATGGCCAGACAAGAATTCAATTTGGAATTTTTTCTTAAATCGAGGTATCAACGAGAAAAACCAACTCTTTTACGCTTTCGTGCGTCCGGAAAAAATTACAGCTGGTTTCATATTTTACTTCTTTTTTGAGAAATTTACCTGTGCTCATTATTATAGTAACTCCCATTCTTAAATGAGGAGAACAATAAGATATTCGTCAATTAGGACCAGGATGTGCATTTAAAGTTGTGGAGGGGGATGCATTCATGTTTTAATTCGTCGCGGAAAAAAAACCAAAACATCCAACTGCCAAAAATCTAGGATTTCAATAGCAGAAACCACAAGATGGGTAAGAACGAATTAATTAAAACATGTGAACAAATATAGCGAGATAGGAATTCAATTTGGCAACTATACCTGGTCCAATCGAAGGAAAGCTGTTTGCTTATTGAACATTAAAGTTGAGACAATTAATGCTTCAAATGGCGGTCAACAAATAAATAAAATATTCCTGGACACAAATTAGGGATACTCGCTGGCTAGTTCGTAGTTTTCGCGAGATTTGGTTAGATATATTGAATTGCATGTACTGAATTGGCAGAAATGGACCGATGTTTATGAAAAATAAATTCCAAAACAAAACAAAAAAACAAAAAATCCGTGTGCACATGACACTAAACAAATCCTTCCAT
This sequence comes from Notodromas monacha, assembly GCA_905338405.1. Classification (NCBI taxonomy): domain Eukaryota; kingdom Metazoa; phylum Arthropoda; class Ostracoda; order Podocopida; family Cyprididae; genus Notodromas; species Notodromas monacha. The sequence continues at coordinate 5,385 of CAJPEX010001165.1, forward strand.
CAGCGCAGACTTAATTGCTTCTTAAAATTTGCTCCACCATTTGATGAGATCGTGGTCTTTTGATTGCAACACTGATTTTTCATATGTTTTGTCTATTATTAATGCATGTGTTATTTTTTCAAACACTTCGAGCAAATATAATCAATTTCTAATTCCGACTTTATTTCAGATTTGTAAACCGGATTTCATCCAATTCTAAAGGATGAATGATACACAGTAACACATGTTGGCAGTGAAATATAGTGCATAAAGATGTAATATTTTTGCATGAACCGCTCCCTTCTAAAATATTTGATGCACAATATCTCGACTTTTCGTCTTTCAGATGCTCTATATATACTGTAAAATCTTCAAAGAATCGTTTTTTAATGGGTTTGAACGGCCCAAGAAAAATCAAAGGTGACCTTGAGTCATAAAGCACGCTAAAAGCTCAACATCACAGTAACTCGTAAATTCATTTTTATCGCCTCTCAAACGTCATCGTCAAGCCACAACTCAAATGTGGCAAAAGAAACAGTTCGCTTTTTATAACCTTCAAACGAAAAGAAGGATATTCCATAGAAATATTCTGTATAATCCGAGAAAATTGAGAAATTTCGAGATCGTTTCTGAAAAGGATTGAAGATTTATAAGCTGAGCGTTTGGATAATATTTTTCCTCACGCAATATTTCTTGGCAATATTTCTTCATTTGTTGATCGTCGGTGTATTCACAGGAAATACTGACTAATAACGGAAAATGCAGCTTGCATATCAGTACAGTAAAGAGATGTCCTCAAAGGTTCCTATTTCGTGTGTTTCAATCAATAGGCACAGAGAAATTCAAGATAAATTAATTTGAAAGTGATTCAAAGCATGGTGAGCATGAGAAGATTCCATTAACATTTTTTTTTAATGAAGGGACACGTTACTCAGAAGTATGGCCCACAGAATAAAGAAAGAGTGGAAATCCACCAGTGAAACTCAGGTTGAAGACCTTTCAAAGCAATTCATCGAAGAAAATGCTCTTCACGCAGGGATTTAATTCCATGTTTTTTAAAAACCCTCACGAGCAAAAATAAAAAAATACCCGTTAAAATTAGAATCTTTCCATCAGGGTATTGACTGATCACTTTCAGAAGGTGAGATGAACTCTTCCAGCAATCGGTTTTCAAAAAGGTTCTGTGGGAAGTTCTAGAACGCACCATCATCGCTCAATGTGAAGTCCAAAAGGACGGGATATTTCACCTCGGACGGTTTCATTTCTCCCCCGGCCAAAGGGAATAAATCACTGCCTGGGGCCATACGTGTGTGTGTGTGTGTGTGTGTGTGTGTATGTATTCATGTGTGTGTGTGTGTTTCACGTTGATGGGGATATATAGAGTATAGAGAAAAACGAACGATTCACTTGCGCGCGAACTTGTATGAGCGAAGCGACGAGACGCTCGTTGACGCGGTCGAATGGATGGCCAAATATTTGCCCAGTCACCGGGTTTCATCATAATCGGCTTTCGTTTCAAAGCCCGAAACCCGCGATACGCGATACCCTCAAATTCAATGACACTGTCCTCATCCATCACAGACAGAAATGCCTCCCAAAAAAACCGTCCTGAAAAAATTTTTCATTCGTGTTTTTTTGTTTGCTGTTGTTGTTGCGAGCCATATATGATGCGCAAGACCATGAGGAACGTCTGTCTCATTTTGGAAGCGCATAAAATTTTAAATGAATATTTTTGCACGCATAATAATAATAAGCCCTCCTTTTTAAATGTTGCTTTTGATGAATAGTGCACAAGGTATGTGATTGAAACCTTGGAAAATATGGGAGCTGCGAATAAGTGATTCCCAGAAAAATCGACGGGAAGCCTAAAAAGTTATTCGATAACGAACAGACTTAAAGTCCTGACATGGTTTCGAACATATCCAAACTTTCATCGAGAATTATCAATCATATTCTACATCACTTAATTTTAATTTTTCTAATGTTTCATCAAAATCAAGGATTTTCTGACTGCATGATGATCAGCAATGACATTATATTCTTCGGTCGGTGATGCGAAAATGTTGATGAAAAATTTGAAACCCTATCAAATATTTTGATTCCCGCTTCTTCTCATTGCACATTATGTCTGGACTTGAATAAAGACAACTTCGGGAATCGATTTAGAAAATACGATGAGATGAGTTTCAAGATGAGATCGAGGTAATACGAGTAATGCGTTGATCAAATGGAGTGATTTTCACAGTAAAGGAAAACATTTTTCCATGATTTGCGCTGAAGATTTCGAGGAAATCTCGGGACATTCCGACAGCATTCGGATACAATTCCAAAGGAAAGTACAGTTCATGTACTATATTTTCGACTTTTAAGCCAGTTCGTGATGAAAGTTCTCCAATCCGGATTTCCTTCCTGAGTTCTGGCAGCCGTCGTCTTCGTAATCTCTGCATTCGACGACGAAAATGTCTCAAAAGAAAAAACCTCTGTCCCCTAGAATTTGTTGGATGTACAAAATTGTTTTCACTCGTCACCTATACACAACCGAACACATGTGTAGTGTAAATAATAAACTCTTACTCTAGAAAGCGTTCTGACAAATGCAATTCCAAGCTTCAAAGAACAGCTTTCCTTTCTTGAATCACGCTTGGTTTACGCATCAGGGATTTAAACTAATTGTTTTCTTTAATCTGTACACAATCCGCATTGTATAATATGCTGGGGGATGTCATGAAAAGCCATTTTTCAAATACTGTAGTATATTTGCCTTTCTCTAGAGTTAAAAATGCATTATGCATTTTTATTTTCTGTTCTTACCAGCCCATCGTATTTTATCATCACCGTAACTGGTGCAAAAGTATCACAATCGAAAAAATAAATCGTTTGTGTATACGTTTTTTTGTGTGGTACATTATTTAAAAGAATTGTGTTACATTCAAGTTTTTCAATTCATTCCCGGACAACGGAAAAATCACACTTCATAACGGACGTGTTATAAATCATCTTCTGTAGCATTTTTTCATGATATAGCTAAAATCGAGAAGATTGTAGGACAGTAGTATATTTTTACAACAAAGCATTCTGGACCTGAAAAAAATCACCCTCATCAGTTATCACAAACAAAAAACTAATATACAGTAGTCGAAATGTCGAAGAACTTCGTGATGATATGCGGACCTTGAAAAAAATCGAAGTAAAACCGAAATTCTTGCGACAATATCTGTTGTAATCAGTTTTTACTAAGTAGAATCTTGTTTCAACAAAGGAATTGGAACCTCAAAAACGAAGTAAAAATATTGCGCGAATGAAACATGGACTGGAAAAATCATCGAAAGAATGAATTTGACAAAAACCGTTGCAACTATGCAATCCGGACATCAAAAATGCATTAGTTTCAATGAAAATAAAATATGTACATGAAGTTTAATAAATATTGTACATGAGAAGCAGGGATCGTAAAAAAATCCTCACAGGATGGAATTGTTAAGACGAGGATCCTTACCACGGAATTCCACCATCTGCTGTCACTAGAATAATATTTGTGGGACCCCAACGTACGGAAACCCCGACATACGGACGATTCGACTTAGGAAAACCTGTCAAAAATGCCCACGACATCCGGACGATAAACTCGGACACTTTTCCGACATCGTTGGAAATTTGAATTTTTTTTATAAATTTCCATATTTCTCAAAGAAATTGGACTTTCTACATTCACAAATGCTTAAAATAAATGCATTCATAAAATTACACTAATTCATAATCAAAACAGGCGAAATAATTTGTGGTTCTTTTTTATGAGTCTTTTTCATCACGTGTGCAAAGTTTATCGAGACTTGTTCTTGTTCTTATTTACTTCTTGAGCTCTTTTTGATGCCAAAAGATCGGAGTCGGTGTGGTTTTCTTCTGCGCATTTTTTCTGCACCTTGAAGTTGAGTAAAATTATTTTATTCAATTTGGAGAGGGGGGGTGCTTTTTCCCAATAATTGATCTACAGAGAGAACCAATTGAAAACGTTCCCATTGGAGTCTATGATGGGAAAACGAGGACGCACCGACATATGGACAAACTCCAAGCACCAATTACGTCCGCATCTCGGGGTCCCACGGTACAGTACTGTATTTCAACAGCCATATTTCCTATTGACTGCGAGAGATTCAGAAATGCGAGAAAACAAATAAATTCAAATTTATATTATACCACCCGTGTCAATCTGCTTTGACTAAACCTGGTGTCGCTGCACCCCAAACAAAAAGATGAAAATACATTTTCGGAAAAAAAGAAAAAGAAGGAATCGAGGAAAGAGGCATTTTCGGGAGAGGAAAAAGGAAAAAGAAAAAGAAAGCCAAGCTGTTTGGAAAAGCTGATGATGGAAATGCTGTCATCAGTGAGCGTCTCCCGTTTCCTAGAAAAACACGGCTGCTCATCAGTTTTCCCCCGCAGTGCGTGAAATTGTGGAGGGGAAAAGAGGAAGAGTTTTTTCGAGATAAATCCGCAACGCGACCCGGACGCACGCACTAGGTCTAAATCACTTCCTGACCCTGTTTTTCCTCCGCCGCTACCGAAACGTCTTTCCCCGGTTTCGTTTGTTTTTTAAAATCATTTCTTCTTTTCCTTTCCACCAGCCAGAAAATAAATAACTCCCCTCTCCGTCAATCTCCATTTTTCCTCTTTTTTAAATCTGCATTATTTTAGCGACACAGGAACCCCTATGTCGTACTGCAAGTACCCGAACCTTGGTGAGCATGCAGCAGCGGTACCGGAAATAAATCACACTTTTCCGAGGGCTCGCTTGCCTGTATTTATTTTTCAATTTTTTTTAATAGGGAGCTGAAGTAATTCCAGTGATGGCGATTTAGAATTTGGAATCGATAAGGTATCGCCGATTTAAAACCCGACGATTTGCATGAAATACTCCGCTGTAAATTCAATGCTGGTGCCAGAAATACACACACGTCAGAATTATTTTGAAGGGGTCCCTTTTTCGTATTTATTAATTTTTTTCAATCTCTTCGGAGCTGAAGTAATCCAAGTTTTACTCGTTTCCGAATTGTAATTTCGCAGGTATTTTCAATTTAAGCTCGACGTTTCGTACAAATACTGTTTTCCCTCGTAGATTTAACGACGACGGAGAGTAAGCATTGAAAAAGATCGTCTAACCTTTGCTAAAGTGGAACGCTTTCACGAGGGCACTATAACTGTACATAAAATACCCATCATTTGCATTTGCTTGAGTAGCTATGAATGAAAAGTTCATATTATAAAAAAGGGTTGATGACCCGAGGATACATCGTAAATGTGGACCTCGTTCTGCTCACAGAACATACTTTTCTATAGAAGCTCGTGTTTCGTCTTTGAAATGTATCATTTCTCTCTCTCTCTCTCTCAATCTCCATTGAGTTTTCTCGGTAGTAATGGACTCATTTCAATTCGGAGTTACGCGAAATGTTTCCTAAAATTTTTTTCTGTTTGAGGCATTTAATTCTTGGGTAATAATTTCGATTAGTTTTCATCCTAATTTCATGAATAAGTATATGCAGTAATAAAAAATTGATTTCGAGTTCACTTTCTTGACTTTTGTCCACAAGATAACAGTTTTCCAAGCTCAACATGAGCAGCAAAATCCAATGGTTCCGTTATAGTTCCGCTCAACTGGTAATAAAAAAAAAAACTTGAAAGGCTTTTTATTTCAATTTCAAACCAGATCACTTGGAATTGGACACGATACCCATGAATATCCACAATGTCGTGCATCGGTGCAATAATGACAATGAAATTTTGCTTCACGATAAGTTTCACCCAGGCATATATTTGAACCGGAAGCAAAGGGTTCGCAACCTGGAAGACTTGCATCCGGATTCTTCAATTGCGTCCTGACTCGCGTGTATCAAGTTCATTGTAATGCTCATCGCATGGTGACTTGCAGCAACCAAGAAACCCGAGGCGTGTAAACGCTCCTGACACGCTAATAACCGATCCATTGATTAATTTTTATTTATTGTTGAGCAAGTCAAAGAATGATTCAGTCGTCTCAGACTATTTGATACTTGAACCTGGATTGTGTTACAGATACAACACGACAGCCAAACATCTTGTTGAAAGAAATCCAGCGCATTTTTCGAATTGAACTTGTTCTTATTTTCTTTTGGCAAGGATCATAAGATTTAAAATTTTCAAATACGGTATAATTCAACCTTGATAACTCGAACTTCTTCGAGTACCTTCTCATGTCATATTTTTTTCAAGTCACTATCGGAATTCTCTTAGAAACGTACAATGCATCAAAAACCTGCCTATCTCCAAAAATTTCCCCGTCAAACCTCCGCATAACTCCAATTTTTTGGAGACAGGGTTTTTGGCTAGATTTTGTATTGCCACACAAGAGAGAAAAGCAATACAAATTTTACTTGATTCGCTTTGAAAAGGACTGAAAGAATAATTGTGCAAATGGACCTTTGCCTCTAAGCTCAGCATCATCTAAACTCATCATTTCAAAAGCTATTTAAGGCCCAAAATATCACCAATTATGATTGGCAGTGATTCTTTTTCCTTTCCCCAAACGCAAACGCTTGGAAAATCAGTTCTCAGAATCTTTAAAAATCAATGGTGAGAATTCAAGTAAGTTAAAGGATTATGAATTGATGAAAAGTTTTTCCGCAGCAAAATGCGATACAAAATATATTTTCTCGTCATAAAATGTTTCAAGTCCTTCCGATAATTTAGAGTTTATCCTAGAAATCCGATTCCCTTGAGAAAACATTCAAGACACATTCGAGTAGGGGTATTTTTCGAAAACAGCGAAGAAATTCTGCAGGAAATTTTTCAGAGCGCCTGCATTTTCTTAACTTTTTCTTCTTTTTTTTTGCATTCCACGTTTCCATCAGTCAATTTAAAAATAAAATAAATCTGAAGCGTGCGTTTGGAATCTCAAAAAATATACGAAAGCTCTTTTCCATCACGGATAATTATCCACACATCAAACAGCCTAGCGAACAACACTGCATTCTTTTGATGCACGAGGCCCCCCTAGTTTCGCACGTCGTCAATTTTGCACGCCGTTTTCAACACCAGCAACGAGCGACCGTTAGTTTTTCGCTGATGGCGGGGAGGAAGAAAAGGCGCTTCTGCTCGGGACATGAAAGCAAACATGGAAGATGAAGCGTACGCGAAACACGGAACATACTTTTTTGTGGTGGAAATCCGAGCAGGAAATCTTTACGAATGAAGGAAAAATAAGTTAATGGAGAATTTATGAATAAAACTTTGCTTTTTTCTAAAGAACGTCAAAACGTACCGGAATTTCCCCGAGATTTAGCGTCTGTGTGGTGACTTCCTCTAAAAATAGCATTCTGTTTTTTTTTTTTTACTTCGGAGAACTGTCTTATTGCTTCAAGATTTTCTGTAATTCAATCTGAGGATCCATCACCATTATAAAAAAACACCACAGACGCTTGCTTTCATACGAATTAAAATCCATGAGTAATTTTTCAATGGTTCAGGAAAATAATTTTAATAAAACGGTACGCAATGAACCAATTCACAAGAAAAATACAGAGAAGAAGTTTTATACGCATTTTGAACCCACTCATGCACCAAGAAACACCATCAAATCGTGCAAAAAAACAGAAAAATATTCGATGACGCTGAGAAACATTTAATGTACTTTCAAAAGATCGAAAAAGGTGATATCAAATACACTTGCAATGATCGTGAAACGTTCACATAATCCGTATGACGACCAAAACTAAAATCCTACAAAACTAAAATCGTCTAGCATTGATATTTGAATTCCCTTTTGAACGAAGAGCAATCCGAGTAAGTAAGTCTTCGTCGAAAATAACCTTGGATTGATTGGGATTCCTCCAAAAAGGTTATATATAAGAGAAAATGCCATTAAAATTTTACCAAAAACCGAGCCAGTTCTACGAATTCGCTTGATTATTTCCTCTAAAAAAAATTAACTGGGGATCCAATTCCGGTTAGCCGTACTTCCACGAGGAAAGAATAAAAAAAATCATGAATTACGTTCGGGGTTTTTTTTTCAGAAAATTTTTGACGGGATACAGTTTTTTAACTGATCCCCCGAGTCTGAGAAAGTGTAAATCACTTGTCAAACGGATCCCATCCACAAAAAAAATTGGAAAGTTGGAAAAAAATCAAGCATGGTCAAATTGAAGGGAATCAGACAATTGACGTGGAGACCTACGATTTTTATTAGATTTAATTTTTAAATTACGGCTCAATGAAAACATTTCTGGGGCACATTCAACAACTGGGTATTATATAATGAGAAATACAATTGTCTGATCAGATATCTAATGATGTGTGGCTAAAGAAAATACCCGCTATAATTAATATAGGGCTCGTTTTGAGAGTAGGACTTATTTATATAGCGTAGTGCGATCAAAGTGCAAGGGTTTTATTCACCAATTTGACCTTATTTTTTTAGGGGGGAATAAACCACCATCATAGTCTTCTGATCACGGAAATTAATCAGTACATAGTCTACAGGGAAATATGTTACCTACAATTGTTCATATAGGGCTTGTTTCCAAGGTATGGTTCAACATTTTTCAGAGGGTTCACAATATTCAAAGCAAGAGTATGAAAACAGTACTGCAGCTCATTGAATGACTGGGTCTTATATCCGCGTCACGGCAGTTCTAAAGAAAACTCAACTTTTCATCGCAGGCTTATTTCGTCTTCGTGACAAATATATATATGATAAATTGTCAAGAGAAAAAAGTAGCGATACTCACAGCCAAGACGGTTCTCCCAGGTCAGGAACAGAGTCAGCATTAGCAGCAGAAACAGCCAGGACCACAAGGAAGCAGACGACAATGTTGGAGCGAGCCGAGAGAAAATAAACACGCTCGGTGCTCGACGTCATCGTTGCGCACAATTATGGAAACGAAACTTATTCTGGGTTCCCTTTTTTTTCCTTCTTTTTTTTTCCTGGTAAATATAGTGTTCCAACTTGTGTCAAGAGAAAAAAAAAAGAGAGAGACAATTTTCTCTTTCACTTTTCACAGCGGTGTTTTCAATTTTTTGGAGGGGGGGATCTTCGCACTCTTGAAAATAACTTCGCCCGAGAATCGCGAAAGAAATTCACTCCACTGCACTCTTCTTGGTGGATGATTGGATTCAGTCAAGAATCGAAAGTGTTTTTCTCTTGCCAGCACATCTTTCTCTCATCAGCAGATAACTGCACAATCCCGAGATTCCTGGAAAAACAAATGCAGTAATTTCTCTTCAAAGAAACTCCAAAACGCAATGACAAAAAGAGAGCGATCAATTTCAGGAAATCGCTTGTCTGAACCGAAATGAAGAAACTTGAGTGAGAATGCAATGCCATCGATTTTTTCGTTCCTGAAATTCACAATCAGAAATTAAAGGCGCGTAAATAAAGCATAATAATTTTGTCTGAGTGTTTCTTGGAAATGCCTTGAATGAAGCTCTCCATCCGTTATTTTGAAAGATTTTTCAGTGGCTTCTATCACGTTTGTTTAAATTTCTATCAAGATTTTGACTTGCCTTCGAGAGGTGCTGAAAGTTCCAGAAAAATCCATCAGAGTTGGGACATTTCGGACCATCACTTTTTGTTTTACTTCGGCCTCGCAGAACGTGAACTCGTATTGAATTCCTCAGTCTTCAAGATATTAATACTTTTCTTTCCTCATCCCATCAGAGAGATCTTCACATTTTTGTGGAAAACGTCGGACTATTCCGAAAATTTTTGAAGTTTGGTCTGATTCGAAGTGAAGGTGTCAAACGTAGCATGAAGACATGTTGAAATTTGAACCCTAAAAAATATTACTATTTCAATGCGCGCACAAATTAAATGAAAAATCCCCATCATTACTCGAAAGATGATATATAATGAGCTTTTCTTAATGCTTCAATCAAGTTTTTACATTTTAAAGCGCAAATTCGATTCACTCACTCTATTTCTGTCCACCATTTTATACATACATATGCACTTCTTTGATATACAGTGGCATCAATTGCATTCTATCGGTTTTCGGCAAGAATCTCGAGTCAGCTTTTTTTAAAGAATTTCCCATAATTCAAAAAGTTTAGAGAAAGTATCAAGCCAAAGCATGAAACCTACATCAGGGTATAGGAAACTGATCGAATCGCATAACGGTGTTGTCTGAAGAGTTCGTTTCGTTCCTGTTTCGCTCTACTTTTTCAAAACCCAATCTGAGATCACATGCAGAATTTATTCGGTATAATTGACCGAGTCCGTGACGATTCTTGACAATTTCTAATTTTTTTTTAACTGCGCTGCGAATGAGTTGACGACTTCCGTCCCAAAGTGTCACGTGTTGGAACCGTATGGAAAGGATTTAGTCTCGGATATCTTTTGTATGTTCGATGGGAGAATCTCAGGGTACAGAAATGTCTTACAAAACAAAAACTCAGATGAAAATGAAACGCTTGCTCAAGGTTATCAGCAGAAGTAGGTCATCCAACGAGAAATATCGTTTTCTTTATTTTGAAAAAGGGGGGTTTCTTCCCAAAAAAACAAGCGTTCCGGTGATCCTCAAAAAGAGACAGTACTGTTTCTAAAAATCTAGGCTAAGCCTCATTGGTTTCACTTGTCCAGTACACGAACGAAAATTTTAAAAAAAATTGAAACTTTGTGAGGTAGGATTTGGACTGGAAAATGAATTGAAGGCTGTAGATTTAAAATGAAATATTTTTGCGTGGAATCTTCAAGGTACATGGGTGAAGACTGATGAAGAGCAAGTACAAAACTTGAAAAAGGAGTGCATTGATTTTTGATAGATCGGGTGAATGGAAGGAACATTTTCTCAATGTCACATCTGAATATAGGGATCACAATGCCGTGTACTCAGCTTACAATATTGCGCTTTAAGAAAAATGCTTCTCCATTATGCACGTTATTAGATTTTTCAGAAAAAAATTCACTGGCAACTAAATTTACACCGTGTTCTGCAATATCTGCCACGAGATCTCGGCAAGATCGATGAATAATTTTATGGCGACCGGCTGAATTGATACTTTAACAGAATAAATAAACTAATGGTGAAGTGTCTGCGTCATCAAATTCATCATTCTATGAAAAACAAGAAGAGTTGGTAAAACCCTATTTTTACCTTTTTCCAGTTTAAAAAGGTTCCAAGGTTGAATATTTCAAGGAAGATGGTACAGTATAATAAAAAGGATGCTTAGTCTCCCTCATTTAAAATTCAATTTTTTTGCATGTACACAATGAGGATGGGTGACTGAAAAATTCTCAGATCCAATGGGAAGATTTTTTTTTGCATGAAAAAATTTAGGACATGCTCTGAATGATAATCATGTCACCACTCTGATATGTGTCGCGAATTTTATTAGTTATATTTTTAGCAAGTCAGTTTGAGAACCCGAATTCTCATCCTTTGAAACAAAATCTACTTTCTGTGAGAACCTTGGAAGACCTTGGTTCTCACATTGCTTACTGAAGCCTTCAAGGCTACATTTCTCCACAAATCCTGTTGCTAATTCTTCTCCTTGAAGGACTGCTTTCCTGTTTCGAGAAACCACAAGATTGAGTACAGTTTGTCTCAAGCATTCGTGTGTGCAACTTCTCCGAGATTTTGCAAGTTTTCAGTGACAATCAATCATTTTCTACAAATATACCAACTTGGAATAGGGTGAACTCACCCCAGTCGCAGCCCAACCAAATCATTGCGTTTCATTTTTCAAATCAACTCTTTTCAGACATTCCAAAGCCTCTCAGAATTTAAAATCTTCATTTGTTGGGATTTATTCCTGACAATATGTGTGCAAAATTCATCAACATTTATTAGATCTCTTTCCAAGTTTTCAGTGTCTGTCTGTTTTCACCAGAAACCCGGCTAACTGTCAAGACTGGACAAAAATAGTGAGGAAGAAATAATTGCACAACATGAGACCTTGTCTCAAAATTTCAGGCCATATTAAACTGCAGGTATATACGCATTACAAAATTTTCCTTAGTCACTCGCAACAGGCAAAGTTCATTTATTCGGTGGTCAGGTTTCGAAACCTTTTTGTCTTACAGTATATACACGTACGTTCGTCCGCAATATTATAAATATGATGGAGTCTCATATCCACATTAAAAAGCCTCTCATACCCAAGTTTCGACAACTCTCTGTCAAAAGGACAAAGCACTGTATTAGTTTCCCTAATCTTTTTGGGCCCACGAGATCGGAAATTCCCAAAAAGATTTCTGCGGACCGGCAAAGTTTCATAAACTTGTTGCAGACTCAAAAACATTATTTGAAAGACAGTATTCAGAGATTTTCTGTTTTTTTTTTCAAAAATCAAGTTAAGAACCAAAAATGAAGCAGCTTTAGTGGACTGTATTTTTATAAAAATTATAAAAGTGGGCTTGAGGACAATTTTCCCAGAATGAATAACTTATTTCAGCACGTGAAAATTTGTCTCAAGCATTATTGAGGGAAAAGCCTTTATAATAATTTTCCATCAGATCATTTCAACTGTCTTCAAAATATTGGCTAAAGATAACAGACTTCATTGGTACTTTTGATAAATTTAATACACCGAAGAGAATTTCCCGCGGACAGGCAAAAAACCCTTCCATGGACCAGCGCTGGTCCGCGGACCACGGGTTGGGGAACACTGCACTGCACTTTACTGCCGTTACCTTTCTGTTTTTTTTTTTTTCTGTCAAGGCAGAAGAATCATGACCCCTAACAGGAGAACGTGCCTCAAATATTTGATCATCCCCTGGACTCAGTCTGCTCTAAAATTAACACCCGCCGGGTGGCTGGTCTTCAGCATCCATCATCCTCAAGCCCCTTCATTCCGGCTGAAACCCGGGAACAAATAGCAGGGAATGAATGGCAAAGACAGAGATGATTGCGTGGCTCGTACAGTATTTTGAAAGTCGTTCAATTAGTTTCGAGAATCTAATGGTTTCCGACGCCGAAGTGTATTTGATGTACAGTACAGTACAGTACTGTACTGTATAGTACAGTACAATAATGCAAAACGTACTTGAGCAACGGGGAGGAAAAATGCGCACGACAATGGCATCATTAAGCAGGGACTTGAAAATATATTGCGGAATCGCCGGCGCTCTTCGATTTCGGTTTTGCAATATTTCTGCGCGATATTTATGCAGCGAGAGAAGAATTCCACGTCTTTCTCTTCTTTATATCGTTCTTTTCACAACTCAGCTTGCATATACTGTACCAAAACGGGGGGAAAGTGCAGAATAAAATCCTCGAAAACAGAATTGGTAATCAGAAATAACCGCGGATTCTTGCAGGACGGAAAAAGCACTCTTCCTTTTAATTGCGAATAAAGCATTTACTCCTCAACAGAAGCGTATGCAAGCAAAGCTTTGATAGCACGTGCTTGTGGTCTTGGGGGAAAGTAAAGTAAACTCGGAAAAGCATTCAAAAAAACATTCGAATATCGACAAGTTGATTTGAATTACGTTTAAAGAAAGGAACTCGTACGCTGGAAAATGAACCTCAAAAACCTTTCAGGATGAAACGCAAACGGCACTTAAATTGACCCAATAACAATCTCTGATGAAAGCAAAAATGTTCCCAGAAAAGAGCCAACACCGATTTCACAAAAACTTATCCTAAAATGCTGCCACTCTCAACGGCGCAAAAAAATTGTGCAAGAAAAAGACTAATTTTTTGCTTGCTTTTTTTACGCGAGAAAAAAAATCACCAATACAAATCTTGCCTTTTCGAGATATTTTGCAGGAGACGTGAACAAACATTTCCTCCACCAGAAAATATTGCAATTATATGATTTTTAAAAGCCCTTGCAACGTGTTGAACTCACAAAGAACGCCAGGATCAAGACACTCGGAAAACATACACGAGTACTTGGCCCAAAATCTTGAATAACTTTTCAAATATCTTTCGAAAAAAAATGAAAAAGTGGATTCGGGTTGAACCGAAAAAGACACCCAAAGCTTTTGACATATTTATAAATTCATATTTTTTCCACGAAATAATAGATTATCAGACATTTGATTTTACATTGGAGCAAGGATGCCTCATTTAGTCATTTATACTACATATATATTTACCTTCCATTTAAATGAAAATCCCGCTTTCCTGGAGTTTGTTTTCCAGGCATAAAAAGTTTAATGTATATTTTGGAACATATTTTCTGCAATTAGTGATTTTCTACCGCCACAGAGAAATAATTTTCATTCCAGGAATACATGAACTCACAAGTCAATCGAAAACCCCCGAAGAGTTGAACTTTCAGTTGAGCCCAAATTCAGCTTTCATGCTGGATTTCTAAAAATAAATATCTGACACAGAGAAATAATTTTCATTCCAGGAATACATGAACTCACAAGTCAATCGAAAACCCCCGAAGAGTTGAACTTTCAGTTGAGCCCAAATTCAGCTTTCATGCTGGATTTCTAAAAATAAATATCTGCGCAAAATTATGCGGCAGTAGACATTTTCGAAAATATTATATGACCTCATATAATTTGAATTTCACCTTCATTCTCAAACGCAAATTGAACTTTTCATGAGTCAGTTTATAGGATATAAATGTTTTATGTATATTTTGGCACCGATTTTTTTTTATCGAAAATATTATATGACCTCATATAATTTGAATTTCACCTTCATTCTCAAACGCAAATTGAACTTTTCATGAGTCAGTTTATAGGATATAAATGTTTTATGTATATTTTGGCACCGATTTTTTTTTTTGTGTTCGGCAAGTTACCACGGCCACAAGGATACTCTCAATGTATCGTAGATACAGTATCAAAATAAATTCGCTTATCTTTCAAGCCCCAAATAATTGAACCTTCACGTGAGCTAAAATTTGGATTTCTTTGCTTGAGAATAACCCCAATAAGCCAGATTTTTTTTGTGCATGATTGCTGATGAATGTGGAGGTGATTCCTATAAATTCACGATTTAATATTAAAAACTGACACCCTCAGCAGGTTCCCTCATTGCTGCTTCACTTCTTTCGGCTTCGAACCAATATTCAGTTCCCGGTGTACAAATACACCATCAAACAATAGTTTAAAATTTCACTTCTCAAAGAAACATCAGGATAAAAATTCCCTTGTCACCACAAGTAAATCAAATCGCACATCGAACACCGTTCGTAGCAAAAACCGCTAAACAAAACAAAATCGCGAAGGAAAAAAATTACGGTACGGAGGGATAACAATTCGTGCCGTGTAGCGTGGCTGCGAATCACCGACTGGTGAGTAAGTGCTTTCCGCCTGGCTGTGAAACACGGAATTGCTGCTGCTGGACCCTCCCGAATCCAGCGCAGCGACCTGCGCATTCCCTGCACTCGTGTGGGGGCTGCGGAATGAACGCGCTGTGCGGGCCTCAACGTACGAATTACGTTACTTCAAGCGACATCTAGAAAAATTAATAATGGTCTTTCTATTTTTTCATTCAATTTTGACACAGGTGTCGCTAGAAGAGTCTAAACGACTTGTGGTACATACGCTACAGGGAACGACATGCATGCTTCTGGTTCATTCAACTTCGACTCGACTTGATCATGAGGCTCTCTCTCTGTATTCATTTTTATTGATCTCCCGCTTTCTTTCTCGTAACTTGTCACACGAAATGCTTGCCAAAATCGTCACTGTTACGATGAGCCCAATAATTTCAGGAAGATTCGGAAGCCGGAACTGCCTGAAATTCCCTAGAAAAAAAAGTGCTGCCGAACAAGCAATAATCCAAATTTTTTTTATAAGACGTAGGTTGTCCGACGTGGGCGCGACCTTTCACCTTGGTTACAATATTTCTAAAAAATAAAGTATGGCTGTAAAACATATATATTATGAATTTATGCCCATGATGTAAGATTCTGGTATTTTTTCGGATTTTTAGAATAATTATTTCAATTTTCTGCATGATGATAAGGGAAAACTGTCCAGTCATGGCCAGAGTTCTCCAACCATATCACAGGGTACTAAAAATTTGTCAGGCCAGCTGAAAATTGAAATTGTGTAGAAAATGTAGAAAACGTAAATGGTTGAAATGAAACAACATTTAAATTTTTTTTAGCTGGCCTGACAATTTTTAAGCACCCTGTGCCATGGCAAAATAGGTGAAGAACTCTGGTCTTTACTAGAAAGATTTTACTTATCATCATTCAGGAAACTGAAATTTTTTTAAATCCGGAAAAATCCCAGAACCTTACAACATCGTGGGCTAGATCATTACATTTTTTTCAGTCATACTAGAAAATTAGAAATAACCATGGTCGTATACTAGTGGGACAACCCTCGTAGATAAGAAATGTCCAAGAAATGTATTTCAATTCCGGTGGTTGCATATTTTATTCCACGAGACTCATTGAACAAACATTTCTTCCCGTAATCTGCGCAGTTCCCTCCACGATTGACGCCGGTGCAAGTGTCACTCCCGGTAGAATTTGCAAACCGACCCTCGTCGTCGCACTATCGGCAAAAATCCCGAATTTCGGCATACAGGAACTCAGCTTGCTAAATAAGTTGGCGCCGCACGAAAAAAAAAAAAAAGGCCGTAAGACAAATACGAAAAATGACTGAGAAAAAGGCCGATCCGAAAAATACTTCTTGTGCATGGGTTAGTTCGCAAAGTTTTTGGTTTATTGCTGCTGGAAAAAAAATTCGAGGATTTTTGTATTCTCAAGAAATCTTTCGATCCCGAAATTTGATAAATTACCGTCATTTGAGCGCTGTTATTTGATGTTCTTTTTTATTAGATTGATAAAATTTCCAGACTCAAAAATTTATTGAACTGTAATAACAAAAGCAAAAACGGACTTCGACGAAAAAATTATTTTATTTTTCAAGAAAATCAATCATAATGTCTTAAAAACTTGGATCATCCCGGCAACTTCAATTCTCAACTTTCTGAAATTCACTACAGTACTTTTTCAAGCATTCATTAAGGGAGTATTTCGAATTTGCATGACGACTCAAAGCAAAGTTAAACCGCGAAATTCTTTAAAATAAGTCCTTTAGTCAATGGAAATTCCGTTATGCAAATTATTTTCGTTGTGCGCTTTTATTTTATTTTTTACAAATTTAGATAAATTTGAAAAGTTACATACTTAATTCACGCACATTTTGTAAATCGGAGACCCGCTGTTTACATCAGGTAAATCAATACAATTCGTTTCTCCAAATACTGCAATAATGCTTCATACGGTCCATTTATTCCAAGATTGAAAACAACGGAATAAAGCACATTAAGGCGGACATAACTTTTGAAATTAAGCACCTCACGCAACCTGAAGTATTGGTCGGTCAGAACAGTTTCTCAACCGAATTTTAAATAAAACAGCACTGAATATTCAATTGCTCCTCTTCTTCATGATAATGCACAAGGAGCAGTGACGATTTTGGCAAGCATTTCGTGTGACAAGTTACGAGAAAGAAAGCGGGAGATCAATAAAAATGAATAGAGAGAGAGAGACGAGGAAGTAAAAGATAATAAATATTTTGCGGAGAAAAAGGGGGGGCGGAAAAGGGTGAGGAGGGAAATTCCGGGAGGGTCGCCGACGATAGAAGCCGCGGCGGCGGCGGTGGCGGCAAACAAACCATGTCGAAGTCGAGTATCGTCATCGCTGCACTGATCTTAGTCCTGTCCACATCTTCTTTTGTGCAAGCGCGATACAAGTTTGAAGACAACGTGCTCATCCTGACAGAGGCGGAATTTGATCACGCCACACGCGATTTCCATCGTCTCCTCGTACTTTTCCGTACGTCTTTTTTTTCTCTTGAGAAATGCCGCAGTATTTTTTTAATTGCATGCATGGAAAAGTGAAAACAAAATTTTGAGTGTTATTGAGTGCATATCACACAGTTGTTACATAAAAATCAGAACACTAAAAATCATGAGATGAGCCTCTCCTGTGCTGGTGTGAACCTCTGTAAGTCGCATTTCTAGGTACCAGGAAAAAAATTCGACTTAGGGAGCTTTCGACTTAGGGAGGTTTTGATTTTTGCAGGTTTTGAATTAGGGAAAAATAATTCTTGCAGTGAGGATTAGTAAAAAAAAGGCAGGAAATAGTAAATGAAGAGATTCTAGGCCTAAACTTGCCTCTTTATGAGTTTTTACTGTGCTGTACTTGGAGGCAGGGGTTCATTTGCTATATTTTTCTTTCAATTCCTTCCAAGATGCATCAAATTATTGTATTTGTTTTAATTATTTTCTCTCTCATATTTCACAGAAATAATAACCAGAAGGCCTCAGAAAAATCGACTTACAGAGGTTTTAGAAAAAAAGAATTCGAGTTAGGGAGGTTTTTAATATATTGATTTTAAGGGAATTTGGACAGGGACTTGAAAAAAATTCGACTTAAGGAGGAATTCGACTTATCGAGGTTCACTGTATATGTATATAGGTTCTTTTATTCTTGATACAGAAGAAGAAGAAGAGCGAGAATTCTACCGTAGTTCATGCGAGTACTCAAGTATTTTCACGAAGCATCCTTTAAATGCTTTCAAATTTACGATTTTTCAGAGTACATTAAAAAAAGAATTCGAGTTAGGGAGGTTTTTAATATATTGATTTTAAGGGAATTTGGACAGGGACTTGAAAAAAATTCGACTTAAGGAGGAATTCGACTTATCGAGGTTCACTGTATATGTATATAGGTGCTGAAGACACTGTTCTTTTATTCTTGATACAGAAGAAGAAGAAGAGCGAGAATTCTACCGTAGTTCATGCGAGTACTCAAGTATTTTCACGAAGCATCCTTTAAATGCTTTCAAATTTACGATTTTTCAGAGTACATTATCTCGAATATAATGTAATGATTTTTTCATTGTGTCTGTCGCAACCCATGGCTCCTTGTGCATTATCATGATGAAGAGGAGCAATTGAATATTCAGTGCTGTTTTATTTAAAATTCGGTTGAGAAACTGTTCTGACCGACCAATACTTCAGGTTGCGTGAGGTGCTTAATTTCAAAAAGCTCCTTGTGCATTATCATGAAGAAGAGGAGCAATTGAATATTCAGTGCTGTTTTATTTAAAATTCGGTTGAGAAACTGTTCTGACCGACCAATACTTCAGGTTGCGTGAGGTGCTTAATTTCAAAATTTTCTAAAAATTTGTTTGCTGAGATGGTGAGGAGAAAGAAAATTTCTTTAGGAAAAATTAGTAAAATTCACATTTTGATTCGTGAAAGCAGGAAAAAAGTCGAACTCATAATCGTCCAAAAAAGATCCCAAAATGCGATGAATTCCACTAATGAAAACTGGCAGCACACAGAGAAAAATCAAATTCAAGCCCAGGAATCTGAAAAATGAAAGCATGTATCGTAATTTATTTTTAGCATTGCAGAATACCTCATTTAAGTACATTACTTTGAATGAAAAGTCTAATTTTTGAATGAAAAAAATGACAAGAGTTTGAAAATATATCCACAGGCTTACGAAAAAAAAAACCGCAAACGAAGGAAAATCACCAAATTGAGCCCAACTGGAATTTCGACCGAACGCAATCCATGTAATTTTTCCATGTTAGCTTTGAATATATTGAAAAAATAAATCATTTTTGCTCTAGTTGAACTTGCGTTAAATATCTACTTGAACAAATGCGACTTTTTTGCCTACTCTGGCCTTTAAAGAAGATTGCAAAAACCAGCACATCGCATGTCTAAAAGATTTATAAAAATCTCTTGTAATTTCTGAATTTTCCATTGAGATTTTTCTTCTTCTGGTCTGAATACCTGTATAAAACCTATCCTATTGATAATGAGAAATTTGACACTTGAAAAATACGCGCAGTGATTCTTCTTTTGAAATGACACAAGAATCGGCTTCAGTTAGGATTTCGAAGGAATCCTATGCATTGAACTTGATTCATTCATAACGTTTCACTGTTGACATCAATTTTCAAGAAAAAGACTGATGACCCAACTCATCAGTGTAGCCAAAGACGAACAGACATCAGCTTGAAGGCCTCGCTATTTTTCACACATAACATATATGACTAGACTGATCGGAAGTATAAATCATATGACTCCCCTTAAGAATAATAAAAAAAACTAGTCCTTTCGATAAAAATTATTTCCATCAGCAAACTGGAGGATATTTTTTCGTTTTCTCTTTGGAAATCAGTCCCCCCGCCCATCAGGCGAGACTCGTTTTTGCAAGAGGAAAACAGACATTTTCGCCTACGTACGTGTGTTTTGGCAACAAATGAGCCCTTGTCCCACTTCGGAAAATATTATTATGAGACCAGTTTTATCTTCAGGGAAACAATTGGGACTGTTAAAAAAAATAGTAACTAGCCAGTTTGAAATGTCTCACCACTGTGGCATCTTTTCTTTCATTTACCCTTTTGCGGTATCCACATTGTGAGGAATTCTGCTGCATTTATTGAGTGCAATAGTTCGGAATATTGTATAAATGAAAATCACATATTTCGATCCCATTTTTTGAGGAGTTCCGTGCATACGCATCTTAGTTCCTCAATTCTTTATCCTGGCCATTTATTGACACAAAAGAAGAAATGAGGAGTGAATAAGTTTAGAAGGAATGTTCATGACGTAATCAGGGATTATTAAAACATTAATAAAACCTCCTCGGATTTTATTTGCGCCCAATTCCAAAGAGCTTGTGAAGAAAATTCCAAAAAACTTGAACACATGATAAAAACCGAGTTTTCTGCTAAAAATAAAAAAGTGCGCCACATTTTTTTTTTGCCGTTCCAGACCCACAGCAGCAAATAATGATTAACCGAATGTTGAGAGTCGACCAGCATCATAATAACATCGCTAATTTTACTGCTAAAAATCAAATTGCAGTATCCAGTACAGTATTTTCCTGTGATGCTGTTCGTTTGTCATCAGTCGTATACATTGGTCGACTGCATGAATATCAAAGATTTTGGGTGATTTGTTTTTGAATGGGCTGCTTATACAGTATCCATGTAGATAACATTGAAAAAAAATTTTCTTAGCTTACTCGGATACTGTGCTGCTTCGTCAGTTAGTTCTCACACGCGTGTACAAAATTGCCTGCAAAAAAAAAATAAAGCGAAGGAAAACTCGGTTCTTCCGCTGTTGTGTAAGCGAAAAATCCCGAGACACATTCCTTTATTCAAACAGTGCGTGATGTTGACGGAAAGGGACGATGAAAACTGTTTTTACAAAACACATTTTTTTTAATTTATTTAAAAGAAGATTTCCTGATTATTAGCTCGGAAGTATTTGTTGATCGTTGCGGATGTGATCTATACAGATGCACCATGGTGTGGAATATGCAGAGGGTTCATGAAAGATTACCGAAAAGCTGCGACGTTGTTGAGGCACGAAGGCAGTGACATCGTTCTCGCAACTGTCAATGGACACGTGGAGAAGTCCTTGACCAGACGATTCAAGCTTCCGGGATTCCCAGTCGTGAAGTACTATAAAAACGGACTTCCACACAAGTACACAGGTATATACGTCGAGAAGCATGAATGTACATCTCGTGTGTGGAATTTCAAAAAAAAAATGTCCATCTGAGACTATCCACATTTTTTTCAGAAAAAGATGACTAAAAATAGAAACTGGAACACATTTTTCTGCTGAAATCTTTCCGGGTACTGAAAATGCTGATCCAAATAACCCTGTCATACTTCAAGCAAACCTTCTATTACATCTCGTCGACGATAAATTAAAAAAAAAATTCCACCAGGGATTCCTCGAAAATATTTATTAAAACTAGATTCCTAGAACAAAATTCTGCATTTTTTTCTGCATTCAGTGATTATAGTCTCTTCAAATTCACGGTTTTTTTCTCTGGCAATGTAAGAAAAAAAGTGAAAAGCAAATAGCTAAGTCTCCCACCGAATACACTGAACAAATTTTCACACCACTAGCAAATACGTTTTCTGAGTGAACCCAGAATGCTACACCAGCTTTTCTCATCAAAATAATCTGCGATTTTCTTTTGAGTGATATTTTTAAAAAAGGTCACTAAGAATAAATAAGTTTCCCGAGTAAACATAAAATAATACACCAGTTGTTCCCATCGAAATCATCTGTGATTTTCTTTCGACTAACATTTTGTTTGATAATTCTGCGTGTAGAAAGTTTTCCTTTAAAACTTTGCTGAAGTGCTCTCTCCGCACTTCAGAGAAAAGAATAATTAAAACTGGGCAAAATGTTCATTAATTCTGCGGATTTTGAGGGAAGGAATTGAAAAACCATGCTGAAAATTCATTCATAAATCTAAAATCTGGTTTTAAAAAGGTTTTATAAAGAGTTTAATTCATGGTTCTTCAGTCAAAAGTCTCAAAACCTACAAAAAGATGTTTTATAATGAATTATATACGTTATCAACAAAATGTCAGCTTTCAACTACGGTTTTCTGATTCAAATGAAGTACAGTATACGTGCGTTAAAATATTTGATCTCAAATTTCTGGTCTGTATTTCTATTTCACGTATACCTGATCTTTCGCTACCGGTTTTCAATTCAAGAATTCGATTTGAAATTACCGTATATACAGTGTTTCATTCTAAATATATTTGATCAATCTTGAAGTGCGTAATTCTCACGTCGAGTAAAAAGAGGAAAATGGAGTTGTCTCAATTTAACAATGATTGTTTTACATGGATCCTAGATATGAAAGAGCTAATGCGGTCTTTTGAAAGATGATAGAGCTAAATTTCCTTACAATTATTGAGAAGTTTCGATCGAAAAAGTCGACCGCATCTTATTCTTGATTTATTTCAAGAGCAAACTTGAGTAATTTCCAAATTCGGAAGCCTGCAATAATACCGAGAAAAACTTCCTCTACTCATTTTGGATTTACAATCTTATGAATATTAAAAGTTTAAAAAACGATGTTATTCAGAAGTTCCTCAATGACATGATTTACTCATCAAGACATCATTATTCGCCGATAAAATGTTGATGTCATGTCAAAAAATTTATAAAAATCGTGGTTCCGTCCCAGATGACATCTAAGCACAAACAAAATCATCACTGATTGCAGCTTTATAAATCGTTTAAATTTTCAAATGCTGAAATTAAAATTACATTTATACAAGTCACTTCGTATACTTTTGATGGATCAACAGCAATTTGCGCAATTGCGTCTCGATCAAGGCCTGCCTATGCGGTTTTTTAGCTCAAGTTCCTTCATATTTGAAACATAAAACCGCATTTAGTTGAAATCGTGTTTGCAAGCAAAAGTTTTTTCTCTTGAGGGTTGCTTTTATTGATTAATAGCCACAGAAGAACGACAATGATCCATGCATCCGGATCATTCAATTTTCTTTCAATGCAGGGGGACGAGGAGCGAAAAATCTCGTCATGTGGCTCAAGTCACAATGATAAACAGGAATGCGAAAGCCTGAATTCGACATGGATATACGTGGATTAGATCAACACCGTCTTCAATGCTGGGAAAATAATGCCGAGGATTCAATACATGGTCAATACAATTCAAGAAGAGTTTCTATATAGACCGAAAATAATTCAATGCAGATGCGTATGTCGGCTGCTGATGCAGGAGATCGTTTGACTTGTTCGGATTCGGGAAAGGAGCAGAAACGAAAGCTCTGATCTTCGAAAACAAACAGCGAGACGCATCCGGTTTTTTCCGTGTGTTTGAGCTAAAATCCTGAAATCCGACTTTCGGGTCCCACCTCTTTTTTTTTTCCTTCTTTTCTCCGAATATCGATCATCCGAAAAGACTCGAGTTAACCCTTCTCAGGGCAGTGGGACCAAGTCGCAAAGGGGGAAAACTCGTTCACCCTTTTTTTCGCTGTTTCCTCAATAATGGAGTTTTCGGTCAAATTTGCGTTGTTCGCCGTTTTCGCGAGCTCATTTCTCCAACCCGAGCCGTGCAGACGTCAATTTTTTGTTCCCTTCAACGACTAAGAGTGCCTAGTCCTAAAGCTAGAACATTGGTTTATGATGTGAGTGCAGGAGCAGTGGAAGGCACTCAAACTTCTATTATTATGACATAGTTGTGTAGCGTATATATGAACCCTATACCGAAGCCTTTTCCGTGATGCTTTATAAACACAATTGCGCCAAAGACGAATTATGCATAAAACTCGGATTAAACCTATAAGGAAAACGCGGTTGTTCTGTTGTTCTGTTTCCGAGTGTGAAACGTTTTCGAAAAATTATTTATTTCAAGCTCCTGTAAATTCAGCAGTTGTCGTCTTTGACGAATCGGAGATGTTTACCCTTTAATAGTTCTCTCATTTTGGAAGTCTGAATGCATATCTGTCCCAAATCCCGAGTCAAGGACAATATTCAGGTGAAAAAAGTACAGTCGGTTAACTCATGTATGTCCAAATGCGTCATCCCTTAAAAATTTCGATTCGTCTTCATCACGTGGGGACATTTTCAAAGAAATAGCTTTACAGAATGACAATTCAGATGTCGTGTATGCATGGATCGAAAAATGTGCCTCACTAGCTCTGACTGCACGAGTTTCAGTATCATTATTTTTCAATCCAAAGCTAATTAGGACTATTTGCGACAACAACAAAGTAAGTTGACCAACTATGTTGAAATGTTTGATCACTCGAAGATTTTTCCATTTCCGCGTAGGGCCATATTATTTCAACATATTTAATAAAAACATGTTTTTCAAGCACCGTGAATTATTCTGCAGCTTCCATCTCTATAAGGTGATTTGAAAACATCGAAAGGATGAGATCCGATTGGCTGAAAAAAATTTTGCAGCAAACAAAATACGAAGAAAACCTTCGTACAAATTTTTAATCCATTCATATGAAACACAACAGAGACCATTGTAAAACTAATTTCAATGCGAGCCATTTTGGTCCAGTGGACATTCTTCAAGGAATTCCTCTTCGTTTTTTATAAATTCTTGTCACTTACAATATTTTAAAAAGCATCCAAAACATTTTCGATCGACGGATGATTTCTGCTTCAATCCGAATTTATACATTTTCAAGACGGATTTTCTAGATTCATCCCTGACGAAAAAAATACTGCAAATTATTTTCAAAAATCAAGAAACAAAATGCTCAAGCTCAAGCCATTAAAGCAATATTTCACCGTTTCTAATTGGGTATTTTTGTCATTAGTCTACGAAAACTTCGTTTGCCGTGGTAATTACTACTGATGATGGAGAATCACGGGAATATCTGCGGAATGTATGCATCACTGAACTGAAACATTTTACAAGAAAATGAAGGTTGTATTCGCAAAATAAAAATATATATCCTGACTTGTGTATCATCGGTTCATCATACTGTACTACTATAGGTCACAAACATTTTTGGACTGCTGCATTTTACAACATGGCAAATTGTTGAAATCATCAAGTAGAGCATTAGCATAAGTAATTCACCAGCTTTAGACCGGCCATGTATCATATTTAGCGAACAGCTCTTCATAGATGAAATCCTACGCGGGAAAGGAACACTCTTTATGTTGAACATATTCTACTTCATAAATAAAAATATAAATTGCATTTGGATCTTCATCCGCCGATTTATTCCCCGCACTGAAAGGAAAAAAAAAAGTTTCCCGCATTGTGAAAAAATACAGATCGTGTGAAGAAAGAATTGCAAATATTTTTATTTTGATCCGTGCACGCAGATGCTTCTTGGTGCGGCGTTTGCGACAAATTCAAGCGTGATTTGAAGGTTGCAGCAGAAAAAATGGCAGTGGATGGAAACAAACGTTTGCGTAAGGTAAAAATAGCCTTGGTCAACGGAGACAGGCAAAAGGGTCTCGTACAACGATTCGGCATTTACGCGTATCCGACAGTCAAATTTTACGCCTACGGGGTACCCATGGATTACAAAGGTGAATCTGCTATACCCCTTCATATTGCCAAAATCACCGGTGCATTTTTTTTCCTACCGTCAACTGACACGAGTGCCAGTTTGATTTGTCATCAACGATGGCCTTTTATAATAATTCGCAGGTATAAGTCTTTTACACGCATAGGTTTTCAACGGTTTAGAACTGTTCCGCTTTCCACATAAGACATGCGGAAGATATCAGGTCATGACGAATGCAGGTCATAAATTTTCTTCCGGTTTAAACGATATTTAATACTGTTCAACGGTTTCAATTTTAGGAAATAGAAGTACATTACAGAAAATTGGCAATTTTCTAGACCCAAACTATTGTATGTTACCACGGTTTCTGAAGAAAACGCCAACGTGGAAAAACGCCGGGAATATGGGGAATAAAAGGTGGATGATATATATTTTACAGAATATATTTTACAGAAATGCCGGGGATATAATTTTTTTGAGGAAGATATCACTTTTAAAGAATGTAGGATAAGTCAAGATTTTGAGAGGAAATGAACTAAATTTGAGTTTCAAAAACAATACCTCAGGAACAGAATAAAAATCGAGTTTTAAAATGGCAGCCCTTCAGCAAAGAGAAACCACATTCAGTTTGTACAAACGATATTAACCCCATATGCTGTAATACAGTATGATAAATAACTCCGTGATATGGAAACGAAGGTACTGCAGTATAGTAATTCGAAAACAAAGAGATGGTGATCAACTAAATTTGACTGATTATAATTTCGTCGATCAACATGCTTGACAACANTGCAGTTAAAAAACAAGGGAAGTTGCTGATTCTCACGGATCAGGATTTCGATCTTGTAACCAAATACTACACTCACGTCCTCGTCACCTTCCGTGAGTTTGAAGATAATAATACTGTATCAACACATACGTATATATGAACCCTATACCGAAGCCTTTTCCGTGATGCTTTATAAACACAATTGCGCCAGAAACGAATTATGCATAAAACTCGGATTAAACCTATAAGGAAAACGCGGCTGTTTTGTTTTTCTGTTTCCGTGTGTGGAACGTTTTCGAAAATTATTTTTTCCAAGCCCTGTAAATTCAGCAGTTGTCGTCTTGGACGAATCGGAGATGTTTTCCATTGATGATTTCTCTCATTTTGGAAGTCTGAATGCATCTGTCCCAAATCCCGAGTTAAGAAGGACAATAATCAGTTGAAAAAAGTACAGTAGGTTAACTCACGTATGTCCAAATGTTTCATCCCTTAAAAATTTCGATTCGTCTTCATCACGTGGGGACATTTTCAAAGAAGTAGCTTTACAGAATGACAATTCAGATGTCGTGTATGCATGGATCGAAAAATGTGTCTCACTAGCTCTGACTGCACGAGTTTCAATCATCCTTTTTCCATCCTAAGCTAATTAGGACGATTTGTGACAACAAAAAAGTAAGTTGACCGACTATGTTGAAATGTTTAATCATTCGAAGATTTTTCCATTTCCGCGTAGGGCCATTCAAAAACATATTTTTCAAGCACCGTGAATTATTCTGCAGCTTCCATCCTTATACGATGATTTGAAAACATTGAAAGGATGAGATCCGATTGGCAGAAAAACAATTTGCAGCAAACAAAATACGTAGAAAACCTTCGTCCAACTTCTTAATCCATTCATATGAAACACAGAGACTATTGTAAAACTATTTTCAATGTGAGCCGTTTTCCTCCACTGGATATTCTTCGAGGAATCCCTCGTCGTTTTTTTTCGATTGTTGTCACTTACAACATTTTAAAAAGCATTCAAAACATTTTTGATCACTTCTGCTTCACTCCGAATTTCTACATTTTCAAGACGGATTTCCTAGATTCCTCCCTAATTTGAAAAAATACTGCAAATTATTTTTAAAAATCAAGAAACAAAATGCTCAAGCTCACGCCATTAAAGCAATATTTCACCGTTTCTAATTGGGTATTTTTGTCATTAGTCTACGAAAACTTCGTTTGCTGTGGTAATTACGACTGATGATGGAAAATCACGGGAATATCTGCGGAATGTATGCATCATTGAACTGAAACATTTTACAAGGAAATGATGGTTGTATTCGCAAAATAAAAATATATATCCTGACCTGTGCATCATCGATTCATCATACTGTAATTAAAGTGTAGGTCACAAACATTTTTGGACTGCTGCATTTTACAACATGGCAAATTGTTGAAATCATCAAGTACAGCATTAACATTAGTAATTCCACCAGCTTTAGACCGACCATGTCTCATATTTAGCGAACAGCTCTTCATAGATGAAATCCTACGCGGGAAAGGAACACTCTTTATGTTGAACATATTCTACTTCATAAATAAAAATATAAAATTGTATTTGGATCTTCATCCGCCGATTTATTCCCCGCACTGAAAGGAAAAAAAAAGTTTCCCGCATTGTGAAAAAATACAGATCGTGTGAAGAAAGAATTGCAAATATTTTTTATTTTGATCCGTGCACGCAGATGCTTCTTGGTGCGGCGTTTGCGACAAATTCAAGCGTGATTTGAAGGTTGCAGCAGAAAAAATGGCAGTGGATGGAAACAAACGTTTGCGTAAGGTAAAAATAGCCTTGGTCAACGGAGACAGGCAAAAGGGTCTCGTACAACGATTCGGCATTTACGCGTATCCAACAGTCAAATTTTACGCATATGGGGTACCCATGGATTACAAAGGTGAATCTGCTATATACCCCTTCATATTGCCAAAATCACCGGTGCATTTTTTTTCCTACCGACAACTGACACGAGTGCCACTTTGATTTGTTATCTACGATGGCCTTTTATAATAATTCGCAGGTATAAGTCTTTTAAACGCAAAGATTTTCAACGGTTTAGAACTGTTCCGCTTTCGTATTAGAAATGCGGAAGATATCAGGTAATGACGAATGCAGGTCATAAATTTGCTTCCGGGTTTAAGCAATATTTTATAATGTTCAACGGTTTCAATTTTAGGGCATGGGAGTACACTACAGAATATTGACGACAATTTGCTAGACCCGAACAGGTTTATGTTACCACGGTTTCTGAAGCAAACGCCAATAACGTGGAAAAACGCCGGGAATATAAGGGGAATAAAGGGTAGATGATATATATTTTACAGAAGAAATTATAAATGCTGGGGATATAATTTCTTTGAGAAAGATATCACTTTTAAAGAATGTAGGAAATGAACTAAATTTGAATTTCAAAAACAATACTGTACCTCAGGAACAGAATAAAAATCGAGTTTTAAAATGGCAGCCCTTCAGCAAAGAGAAACCACATTCAGTTTGTACAAACGATATTAACCCCATATGCTGTAATACAGTATGATAAATAACTCCGTGATATGGAAACGAAGGTACTGCAGTATAGTAATTCGAAAACAAAGAGATGGTGATCAACTAAATTTGACTGATTATAATTTCGTCGATCAACATGCTTGACAACAGCAAATAAAAATTCCATCCTGGCTTTCATGCACAGAATTTCATTTTCTATTGAGTTTATTTTTTTGTTGCGTTATTTACCATCATAAATAATTGCAGTATTTTTGTAGATCCTGTGAAGATCCTTGAAAAACTCGTGGATCGTTTCTCACCAAAAAAGTTTCTCATTTCGGATTAATTTGCATTTATTCTGCAAGATGTCATGCATCGAAAAAGAAGGTGATTAGGGCCATGGGTTCATTCTTTTCTCCTGGCATAATTTTCACGGTCATTTCCATCCCCGTTTTATTTTCATCCCGTGGCCAAATAAAGATTACATCTAAAATATGATGTGAAATTCGCTAGGAGTTTGAAAAACTTGTACGACGTTTTGCACTTACTGTAATCGAGTATCACACGTTTTTTTTTTTTTAATCTAGGCACAAAATTTAGGTGTGCGTCTTACTTGGGTACACACTTCTTCACAAATTTTGAGCTTGTTGTGCATTTGGTACCTAAAGCAGAGAGGATCAATTTTTTTAACGTGTCAAAAAGCTACAAGAATAAACATTTCAATGCGTAGCAAGAAAACGTAATTTATTCACGGTTCATATTGTTTCATGCTACAGTACATATATTGGTATTATTTCATATTTTCTACTTTTATTCATCGAGAAAGTCAATTTTATCTAAATAATACAGATTTTAAGATTGAGTCGATCATTTGTCTCCAAGAACCGGGCGGGGATACATTTTTACACAAAAATTTATCTGTAAAATCAAGGCGCTCATCTTGCTTGAGGGCATTTGGCACTTGATTAAATATGGTACATTTGTCCAGGCAAGCCTTTATGCTACTATTGCCAAGGGATTTTTTCACCATGGCAGACGACAATTTAACCACGCAGCAGTATACAGTCGCACATAATCAAGTAGCGCAATGAAATGCTGCACAAAAAGTTGAAATCGTATGAGGAATTTTTATTTTCGGATTACGACTGTTACATCCCAGGATTTTGCATCGCCAAATATATTTTCATCGCTCTTGCAGAAGCAATCGTGTTTTCTATTCCATTTTGCAGGCGGTATGGGAGCAAAACGTATTGTTCGATGGATCAAACGGAAGCTGAAAACGTTCTGAGTCACACAAAAACAGCCGCCAAGTTCCGGTTCAACAGTGAAATACGAGTGTCAGCGTGAGATTTCGTCCCACGCACAGGTCAACTTCCGAACAATGCAAAATCAGAAAATGAATTTTTTCTTTTATTCGCAGGAAGGAAAAAAAACAATTTGCGGAATAACGTTGTTTCGCGCGTTGCAAAGTCGCTTGACAAAATAAAGTCTCGCGGTTCAAACTCAAGTGCGTCGACATCCATTCAAAACATATTCTCAGAAACACATCCACAGCTGTTGGGAATGGGGTTCCCTCTAAAAAAACAACAACATCTAAACGGGCCATTTATTTACATTTGAAAATCGACCCAGAGAGAACAGGTACTGCAGAAATAGCTCCTAGGACAACTGAACGTCAAACACAACTGGCCGCTAAAACCAACTGGGTGCCTTTGAAAATTATGCATCATCGTACACATGTATTACATATACAGTATCACAGTAAAATCTTGCGCAATTTTTTTTTCATAAACTAACTCATTTAAAAATGTGACTACAGAGCAGGGACACAAAACAAAAATTTCACGGTATAAGCGATTTTTTGTTAAAGTGGGATTCGTTGTAACCAGAACACACTGTACTACAGTAATAAATGATGTTTTACAATATCGTGATTGTAATTTGAAATGTCAATTCTCTTGATGCATCATTTTTGTGCTACACTGTATCCACTTTCATCTAACAAAAATTACTTCCTTTCATATGAAAAAAAGGAATGTTGTGAAGATCAATATTTCAGCAAACACATTTTCTTATAATTCAGAAGTTAATAGCCCCATTTCCAGGGTTTAATTTGCACATTATCGACCAGCATTTGATGCAAGAATTTTCTGCTGAAAACTGCAAACTCCATTGCGTGATCTGCTCAACATTTCTATTCATTATTCTCAGCTCTTATATACATCAGACAAACTTTCTCAATTAGGTACATTTCAAGCCGGAGACAATCATGAATTTAGTGTAAGGCTATAAACGAAAATCGTTTGTGCCAAAGTGACGTTTCGGAAATTCAAAACAAATTTAATTTGGATGAAAAGCAAGAACACGATGCTCTTAGTTTCGCAGCGGCCATTTTGT
Organism: Notodromas monacha; assembly: GCA_905338405.1. Taxonomy (NCBI): domain Eukaryota; kingdom Metazoa; phylum Arthropoda; class Ostracoda; order Podocopida; family Cyprididae; genus Notodromas; species Notodromas monacha. The sequence goes on from CAJPEX010001165.1 coordinate 36,801, forward strand.
TCCCGCGACGGCCACTTGGGAGAGCGACCACTTGAGTGGCAGCGAGTTGAACCCGCACCCAAAAAGTACAGCACACACACACACACACACACGCACACGCCAAAATAAACGAAAAATCAAATAAGAAAAACTCGTGTACCCGAATCGCAGGATCGGCTCAGTCCCGAACCGTCGACCTTCCCACCCGTCGAACAAACAAACTCTTCCAAAGGAACAATAATAGGATGAGCAGCAGCAGCAGGAGCAGCAGCAGCAGACAGACCATAAGCGCCATGTCTATTTTCTCGCACGTGTTTCGAGATAAGACCAGTTTTAGTCAACATGCGCGCCGTCGTTCGGCCAATTGTCTGGGTGACGTTGTTTTGTGGCATCGCAGCCGGGGAAAAAGAGCAGGAGCGTTCTGCCGTATTTCCTGTCCGGTTGGGCGCAGTGACAGTTCTCAACTCGGGCAATTACGGGATTGCGCTGGAGTTGTTTCAGAACTTGGTGGTGATGCTGCGTGAGTTTATTGGCAGGTCAATTCCTGATGTATGCTGGTGCTGATGACTGACTGACGTGAACACAGAATACGGAATCCAACACACATGTACAGTTCTGTGTCGACAAACGTGCTTTATTGGAACTACAAAAACGTCTGAGGAATGAATTATGTTTCGTTAAACAAAACCACTCGAGTTTAGCTATCTATCCCCATCAAATGGTCGTGGAGAGTGTTTATACAGTATTTCACGCAAGAATAATAACATAATGAACGGAAATTTGCGTGTTCATGGTAAACCGCTGCCTCGATGCGTAATGGAACATTGTGTCAGTATACAGTATATTGAAACCAAATGCCGCAGTACTTGCTCTGAAATTAAAATTCTATAAATAACATCTGATCACTTCATTAGATCAGACAGTTGAACGCGAAAAATCATATTGAGAAACACCAGCTGTCAAAGCAAACGTTTCAACCGTCCCGATGAAAATATTTTCGTGGTCCTGCGGAAGTTGTTCATTCTTCTTGTTTTCAATTCCAATTCGGGACGAAGTTCTAGATCTTTTAGTCACATTAGGAATGACTAAAGGACTCCCTCTGATTACAAAAGAGCGAAAACGGGTGCTTCATACGTGCCGAACAAACACGTACTCTAGTAAAACTTTAAATGGGTAGTGCTAAACAGAGCCACCTACATACTACTCTACACGCAAAATATTGGCATTCCGGACAACTGAAAAGAACCCATAGGGGCTTTCCATGGAAAGTTGAATATTACGACACGTACAGTCGCTGATGCAAACATTTTCGTGGGTTCTGACTGCATTTTAAAATATCCATTCTGTCCGAATATATTCGCTCGAATACCACGAACCACAGAAAAGACACACATTTTGATTTTGCACAGTAAAAGTTCGGTAAAGCTTTATCCTTGCATAAGGCTCTTCTTTAATTTGTTTTATCTGTAAATTTAATATTAAAATCTATAATTAATAGAAATTTAAACTATAGATCAAATAAAAGTTTAAAATACAGTATGAAATTCGAGCAAAACGAAGGGCAATTAAATTTTCTCGCTTAGCACAAAAAATTTTTATACCTTCAGCTTCTTCAGGTACACTAAGATGTTCTTACAATGAAGCCATTATTTGGCCAGTGAAACAGCTTCATATTAACGGAAGATCCGCTACCAAGAAGTGCAAATAAAATTGCAGCTATTTGATAAGGAACAAAAATCGAATTCATTTTACTGTAATTGAATATTTTTATGACGTGATTTGTTGTGAGGCCTTTTTAGCCAACATTTTAAATTTCTGAATGATTTCAAAGTTCCTCATTCTCTCATAAATACATTATACCGTATTTACGCAAATATACGCACATTTTTTCCAATTTTAAAAGCTCAAAAACTAGAGGGGGGGGGCTTATATTTGCATATTTTAACAATTCGCATAAATAACGTATGCATCTATATCACGAGCTATTCCTGTTTTCAGGCCAAAAAAGTATCAAGCACGTCTTTTATTCAGCTCTTTTGGAACTGAAGTTTTAAAAAATCAGCTTTTAGCAGTTCAAGATGCATAAGTCATTAACTGAATGAAGAGTAAGGGTGGTTGTGACGACACTCTTTAACCGTTTCTGGGGAAAACATAAATTTAGTCAGAAATTTCAAGTTCCTGGAAAGTCAAAACTTCCGAGAACTATGTTGGTGCTCATATTCGGCTATTCATGGAATTTCAACTTTTTGCAGGAACATTTTTGGGAGATTGCATCTATTTGAGGTAGTGCTTACATGTACGTGACAACGGAATTCATGTTTCTTCGTTATTTCTTTCAAAATACTGTATATTTATGATTGAAACTTATATTAAATTACTAAGATTTTCTATTTTGTAATTGCATCTCGGTGACTCAGAGGCATAATTCAGCACACTTGGTCACACCAGAAAGCTCACTAGAAGAGGAAAAATACACAAAAGAGAGCTATTATTTCTTCACGAAACAGTAAATTACGAAAATTATAAATTTCAAGTAGAGTACTAAACTCTGGGGTGACTTCTGACGGAGGTAGTCATTTGCATTTCAGCAAAATACTGCTTTTTACGCTTAAATTGTACCCTCAATCCATGGATTCAGAATAAGTTTTGCAACCATAAGTTGCAGGGATTTCTGCCAATGAGCAAAAGTTTGTTGACAACTGAATGAGTTGTTACAAATTAATACAGATGTAAATCATTGATTGTATGTGATTGAAAGAATGTATCAAACGCGTCAGATATACGACGACCGTTTTAAATACATACCTATTTTGCACGCCATGTATTTTTGCAGATGCGCCGAGTGTGCACAATGCCATGCTTTACCTTTACGACTTCAACAAAGCTGCACAAAAGATGTACGCTCCCGATGAGAAAATCCCCATAAAGTTTGCCATGATCAACGCGGAAGCTGAGCCTCAGTTTATACAAGATGAACTCGATTACGTGGGACAACTGCCGGCAATTATTTTCTACCGCAATAAAACGCCTATTCCATTCCCAGGTGATGGTGTCTTCATTTAACCGTATTTACTCAAGTACCACATCCGTACATTTTCCCCCGAGAACTCGGGAAGTTTTGAACAGTCATTTTCTACGGTATGATTTCTTCTTGAAACTTTCTCAAAAACTAAGTGCGTGTCATAGTTAAAGCACATAATTAGATGAGTTTTTTAATACTGGAAACTAAAATTTATGGCATTATATAAGTCGACTCGAACGGAAGTTGAATGCAATTTGATTGTATACAGTTGTTGAGTGAATACAGGAGGACACTAAAAGAAAAAAAATTCGACGGAACAGAAAAAATTATTGTAGAGACCCCCTGTAACATGGGGATTTATTGTATGGATAGAATCATTGTAGACAAGATTGCTGTAGTGAGACTTCACTGTGCAAAAGTTATATAATACAGTATTTCACAAGAAAATATAAGACGAAGGCAGACGAAGTACAAGAGTCACATTTTATTAAAATATTAAACTTGGAATGCTGTATATAAATTCCTGACGCACTATTTTTTTTCACTGGTATTTTTCGGTGGACGCTCTATAGAACGAATTTTTTCCGTCCTTCAAATTTCATTGCAGAAAACCCCCGTAACATGGGAAAAGAACCTCACACAGGACCAGAAAAATTCGTTTACAGAGAAAACCATTGTAGGCAAGATCATTGCAGAGATGAGAGTCCGTCTGTACAGTACTTGATTTTTAGCTAAAATATCAAGGTGTACATCTTATACACATAGCTGGATGTGGTGCTTGAGTAAATACGGATTATACAGAAAATTCGAGAAAAAAATAAATAAAGTGATTCATGCTTCACAGGAGGAGGTGGACCAGCACGTCTCGTTCGGTGGATCAAGAGAACTATCAGAAGAGAGCGAAAGAGCAAATATTCGATCCCACTATTGAACGCCAGACACACGTCTTAATTTCGGTACCATTCCTGCTAAACGACACCCAGGAGGGTTACGTAGCCTTGTGGAAGACTGCTGCAGCAAACTGACATTTGTTTCTCGCGTCCCACAAAAAAGCTTTTTGAAATTGTAATCCTGCTATGATTGATTGGAATCGCAAGGTCGCGATGAAAATGCATGGCTTTAGTAAAAGATTGAAAATAAACCACGGAAATTGAAATCCCTTGCGACGATCAATTTGGATTTTCATTTCACGCACATTTATTCAATCAAAATAGTTTTCTCACAACACTTTTTAGCTGTATGCGGCATATACGTATACGAGGTACAGTATACACGTCAAACCTCCAACTTAAAATCCACATTTTCCGATTCGAACAATATCCAAGTGGATCTAATCCATTACGAAAAATCCAGAAGTGCACGCAGAAGTTATGTTGCTGCTCAGCTGAATTAACGGAACGTTTTGTTAGCAGCTGACTAACGCCATTTTAGACTTGACCGAGTGTCATTCTGATTTTAAAATTGCACGGTGGACTCTCTCCAAGTCTACACGATAAAATTCGAGGGACCAGACACGAATTCATTGTAGAAAACCCATATAACATGGAGAGAGACCTCGTCGGAAGCAACAAAAAAAAATTCGTTATACAGAGAATATTGCCATAGAGAGAGTGATAGACCTGTGATTTTTTCGTATACAGTACTGTACCGTACATACGTTTCCTGCACTTGCTTAACATAGATGGAGCACAGAACATGTAAGTTACATTTATTACAATCAAAATGTTCATCAATGCATGAGGCCTATTTCTGGGGTTACCAGCCTAACCTTTATTCTGCCCAGAAAATGCATTTATAATTTTTTTTTAAATGAGGACTAAACAGTACTGTGTAACTTCGAAAGTTTATTTATACCATTAAAATAATTGCAAGCGTTAAAACATCCCACAAAAATGAAAAATGAATACAATTTATCTGCTGAATTTTCAATATTTAAATGAAAACAATCATCAAAGATATTTTTAACAAGTTGAAAAGCTCTTCGATTAAAACAAGTCCAGCAGTTGACCAACGAAAGTTGAATTTCTAACACTACAGCAAAATTCGCAATGATAATCATTGCATACTCAAAGAAATCAAGATTTCAAACTAAAGCCACGTGGCTTTATTGCAAAATTCTTGCGCTTCGTGCCATTTCCTTCATTCGGAAACTGAGCACAATTAATATTACAAAAAAAGAAGAGAAGCTCAATCGTCTTATGCGATTTCCAGGATAAATGTAACAACGCTCCGAGAAAAAATTATTAAATAATAATACATGGAAGAACTGCTTCTATAGAAATCTCTGATCAAAAATTGTCCAGTAACGCAAAATGCGCAAACGGAAAACCATACAGAATGGACAAAGAAACAATTTCAACAGCCATACAAAAATTAATGCAGGTTTAGCGGTAGATGAATATGCACAAGTACGCTAGATGATATCCACATTAAACCAACACCTCTGAAGAATCTGCACCTAATGTACCCAAAGCTTCCAGATGGTCTGCTGCATAAATATTGAGGAAAATAAAAATAAACAAAACTTTCCACATTCCTTCGACGTTGAAATCTTGTTGAATCAAAAAGCATGTTCCCATAAAGAAGATGAGACACATACATACTGTACTCCCAAACGACGACAATCCGTTATTCTCCGAAGTTTACATAACTTTCGTCTCCATTCCTCGTCCTTTTAAAAGAGTCAGACCGGACAGGAAAATGAGGCGGAGGAGGAAAAATCCCAGGCGGAAAATTCCACAGGAGGTTATAAAAAAGAAAGAAGAAAATCTATCGTGTTGATAAAACGTTTCGCACAGGTGGGAATTGCAGGTCCATAAAATCCACACCAAGTCCTAGCAATAATCCAGTGAACAGCACACACTAGCCCCACAGCCGCCCACGAAGTCCACTCATTTCCCTTCAGTCATCATCAGTGAGTTAGTCCAGATCAACATCCGTCAATAATCTTGGCGGATTGCAAAAGGGCAGAGCCAACGCCCTGTTTTTTCCCAAAACGTCCCCAGTATCGGCGGTTTATCCAAAGAAAATAAATGCCCACTAGTCGCTGCAAACGCCACGGGAGAAAACAAAATGTACCATTAATCAGAAAAAAATAGTAACGCAAATCAAGGGCAAGAAAATATTCGGCTCCCAGGTTTTTTTTCTTCCCTTTTCCAACGTCCCTTAGTTTTCTTTTCGTCACCGCGGATTGCAGTCCGTTCACAACAGTCTTCAGTGCGATCTCCACCGTGAATTATATAACTAGCTGCGATCTCGTCCATTGTTTGAGCTCCGCAGCAGCTTTTCATTTCACCAGAAGACTCCTCCTCATTATTGAAATCAGAATTCAGACATCTTCAAACATTGAATTTGTCGGCCGCGATAAGAACATCTCATATCGCGGTAGTTCTCCGAATCCATTGAACAACGAATCATGCTGCTTAAACTGGTGTCGATTTGCGTCGCGTTCGCGACATTGGCGGCAATAGCTTCAGCAGGTGAAGGGAAATGGAAGAAAGAAGACAATCTGGTCATCCTTACCGAAGACGACTTCGACAAGGCCGTGAAGAACTTCAAGCAAATGCTCGTCATGTTCCGTGAGAAATAATTTCATAATAACTCATCGACGACCACCATTTTCCCCTGTTCTTCTTATATTTGTATGTAGACGCTCCGTGGTGCGGAATCTGCAGAGGATTCATGAAGGACTACAAGAAGGCAGCTGAGATCCTGAAAGAGGAGGGAAGTAAGATCGTTTTAGCAACAGTGAATGGAGACATCGAAAAGGGCCTGACGAAGAGGTTCAACTTACCCGGGTTCCCGATTGTAAAATTCTACCGTAACGGAAATCCCATCAACTACACTGGTGAAAAACATTTTCAAAAACAGAGGGAAAATTACGCAAAAATTATATATTCTTTTATAAATTCCCAACATGCAGGTGGTCGAGGTGCAAAGAATGTCGTCAAATGGCTCAAGAAACAAACATCGAAGTAAAATGTTCCACTCTCGGAGAATAAGGAGGGGGATCGTCAACGAGTGCGAGGAATCGATGTGGGATACAAAAGACCAACACAATAAAAAAATTACAACTTTTGAAACAAAACAATCGGTGTCACTGTACGGATTTTCGGTGGCCTTAAACATTTCATGAAGCTGCTTATCTTCCTAGCGAGAAATTGAATGTACAAGAAGTTACCAAGGTAACCCCTGAAAGTATGCCTTCATTGAATTTTCGCGCTGGGTGTTACTTGAATCCACATGCGTGCTGGAAGCAAGTAAGCAAATCGATCGTTTCCATTCAGCACATCATCTTCAGACAAATTAGAGCGAGTATATTCAAAATCCGGAAAAAAATCTCATGCGTCATCAACGCTTTCATAAAGTCACGCGTTAAACATTTGAAAAAAGCATTCGAGCGTAGGCATTGTACTGTACAGTACTTCAGTAGACAAACCCATCTAATATCATATTTAAAAACCAACACCGGATTTCCGATATTGCTCCGGTAAGCTTCGAAACGTCTCACTTCGGCGTACATGGCTGCAAAAGTAAATATATGCACACGTACATACGCAATTTCCGTGAATTACGCGAAGAAACGTCATCCCTCTAGTAATCTAGTTCACTGTGTACCCTTATATCTGATTCAGCTTTAAGATTAAATAAAACCGCAAGAAAAGATCAGAAAAGTAGAAGCTATGTGAATGAAGGGAACGGCAGCTTCCAAAGAACTCGGATCTGCATTATCTGCTGATTCCGTTCACCAGCATCAGAGGCTATCCGGAAAGTTCTACGCGAAGAACTTCATAAATTTCTTAGTACAGTATTGTATATCCGCGGAAAATACGCTGGAACCTCGTCTGGACTATGAAAACGCTCTGAGGAGCTCCGATGAACCATCCGACAGGATGTAAATCTACAAATTCTCAAAGATTCAAGAACAAACCGTGTACAGAGATGAACAAGATTTGCAGTGAATATAGTAAAATCCAGTTCTACCTTTTGCCATATGTACCATACAGAGAGGAATTATTGAAACAAAAGACGGTTTGATCAACTGTGACATCTTCTGTATCAATGAAGCATAACCGACTGATCAGAAAATGGAAGACTTAATCAACTCGTCTTAGTTGTCGTCATGGGCAGGAATGGATAGTAAAAATGGGCGTCTTTTTGTTGTAAGATACATAATTCCTGCGCTGGACATCTCCTGCCATCGCAGATTGAAGCAGAACACTAATTACTATCGCATGGATCAAGCATCCGTTCAATTCAAGATGTCCCTATCAATGTGGATTCTTTGCGACCGAACACAACATCCTGCATACCTCATAATTTCAACTTGGACAAACTTCAGTAACCCCTGAACAATTAATCATCGCAACTATAAAATCCGCCAAAATGTTGGAAATTGTCATGTCCAGTCATTCTTGATAATTTTCCAGTCATTGTCTCCCTATATAGTCATCCGCTCTTCAAATGAGTTCACTGCTTCGTGTGATCTCTCAGTAATCAAGGAAATGCAACTGACACTCACTGATCAGTCAAAGATTATTTGAACCACGGATTGTAGTAGAATTTGAAACCACGACGAAACCGGACAGACACAAGAATACGAATCGACTTTCAGCAATTGGAAACTCTTTCGTACATCGATTACTGCGATTTAAACGAAGCAGCAAGTCCAGCAACACACGTATGAAATTGAACTCATCGCGGGCACGTTTACTGAACTAACTCCAGCACAGCGTAAGTAAAACTGTATCTTCCAATGCGGCCGTTTCAACTCTATTCAAGCGACATTACTATAATTTAATGTACTCGAACACTGATCTTTTCTCAGGTCTATGCCGTCTATCCCATATGAGATATGCATTGCTGTCCTCAACTCCAGGCCTAATTTCGCCGAGAAGAAAAGACAGAAGTTTAGGAATAGACATCCTGATCTGGCGAATCAGAAGAAAACTCAGGAAAATGTCACCAATAATGCAAATACTGACGCTTCTCATCCAATAACGCATGAAGGAAAAAAAATCGGGCATCGTGGCAGAGAAAAATAAATGTACATAGAGAACTACATAATTGAATAAAAACTATTGCCAGATCGAATTAACGCGTTATTAGCTCCAGTCTGGTATAATGAGGATGTCCAACACTTGAATAAATGTGAGAAGACAGAAAACCGCGATTCTTAATCCTCCGGTTTACCATCACAACACATACACGCCTTTCGGAAATGCCGCTGTGCTGACGTGATTCTTGAAGTTTCTTAGCCCGGAAATCAGAGTCATGTTATTCACCAAGGTCCTTTTGAGTTTGTGCGCGATAACCGTGATCAGTCTTCCCGTGACTCACGGTCATGCCGACGAATACAACTATGAGAAGGGAGTCGTTCAATTGGACGAGAGCAATTACTATAAAGCGATCAAGCGGGATTTCAAAAAGCTTATGGTTTTTTTTTGTGAGTGGACTCATCATTGCCTTAATTTATTTTTTTACCTAAAGAGCATACGGACAATCTCGGGAATAGAATGCGTACAGGAGAGCGTCGATCACCCGATTTAATGAACGCTTGCTTTATTTGTGTCGTGGGCATAACAATACCCATGAGTATATTACAATCAAATTCAGTATTCATCAAATGATCAAACGAGTACTGTATACTACTGTACTTAATTATCGAAACATCTCAGGGCATTATTTAGCAATTAAATTAGACGACGAGAAGAATAAAGTACTGTACCCCAAACTCAAACAGACTTTTTTCTTTCTCGGGAATCCGAAATATATTGGACAGTGGTAACGTACGCTGAAACGATCAGAGCCCGGATAAATTCAGTTCAATTGCAATCAACTCAAAAATCGCAGCCCATGGTACAGCACTCCTCATCTACAATCATTATGTAAATACACTTACAAAATGTTTCCACGTATAGGCAATCTTCTCTGATTCGAATGGAAGTCGAAGCAGATAATTCTAATCACAATTCAGCAGGGATTCTTCGATAACAGCTTTCGGAGTCGAACAAGAGACAAATTCTTTGGCTTCCTTCGTGACGATATGATATTGATCAATTGAAAAGCCGACATGCGAAACAATTTCGTGAAAATTCATCACAAAATGTTCGTTGAATTCTTTTCCACGCGGTGTCAGACAGCCCGAGATGCAGTATTTGCAGGGGATTTATGAAGGAGTTTCAGGCGGCAGCGGCTAAAATAAAGCCAGCCAAAGAAGGAGATCAAATTGAGTTTGCATCTCTCAACGCTGATCGAGCGAAAACCCTGCTCCGCGCGCTTCGGTTTCCAGGGATTCCGGTTCTTCGGTTCTACAGAGACGGATTCGCCCATCCATACTCAGGTAATCAAGGAATCCTCGAAGAAACTGAAGATGCTTTTGAACGACAGGTTTAACAAACGATTATTGCGTTATTAAAAATTAATGCTCCTTTCTGTGCAGCAATATCTTCTAATATGCCTATCATCATCTCTCCATGTCAACATGAATGTTTTTGAAACTTTAAATATACAGGAAAAAATACATAACAGTGAATATAATCTACGCATTCCCATTCGAAGTATCCTTGAAGTGGACGGCCGACTGCAGCCGACCTGGCACCATCTATAGATGTGGAAAAGGCTTCGAAGTGGTAAACTAATCAACTCTGGCGACAAGTTTCCACTTTTTTTCAAAATCATGAAGTTAATTCAAATACTGAAATACCTTTAAAAGAGACGAACTCTTTCCGCAATTTCGCAGGAGGCAGGACAGCGGACGATATCATCGACTGGCTGCACAAAAGCGCGGACAAACCTTCGAAGGAGTTGCGTCGAATCTAATCGCGACGGGAAATGAGCGCTTTCGTCGTTCCTCGTCGAAAAAAACATTGGCCGAGCGCCAGCAGAGACCGAGTTGGCAAACATTTGGACCTATCCCCGCAGTCAATAATAAGCGCCGAATTCTCCTCCACAATCGACGCCTCTTTCCTTCTTTCCCGTGCTCGAATCCCACCGATTAATTGCTCCAAATTATACCCTGAAAAATATAAAGATAATTCTAAACCATCGTGATTTGTTTCATGCTCTATGCAATCAATCTCTGCCATCAAGCCACCACCTTCGGAATCATCCGTCGTGGCGCTGCCTGTTCGAGTGGAAGATTTTCTCAGACTCTTACGGGAAAGATCCTCTGTATCGCGGCAATAAGTTACCCAGCAAAGAATAAACGTCCTTCCATTTCGTCTCTGCTCAAGTCAAAATTCACGAGAGGATAAGAGGACAAAATTTAAATCGAACGATTGAGAAGTGTTCAGATAAAGCAAAATAAAAAATAGATTCTTTCACGCATTGGAACTCATCCCCCCAATGGTATGTTGCTCGCGTGGTTGGTAAGGATGCAAAAACCGACAAGATGTCGTCGCATAGCGTGGCTTTTCGTGTTGTTAGTCATAGTGCAATACGGGGTTCGCGGTTCAGAAACTGAAAAGAGAAGAAGTGTGCGTGGTCAGGGAACGATTCTCCTGCTCGACGAAGATAACTTCACAGAAGCTGTCCAAGAGCACAGTGACTTGCTAGTGCTTTTCTGTGAGTATGGCGCAGTACTTTCAACAGGCTATTTCGATTTTCTGAACACCCCTCATACGGTGGCATGTCGATATTTCCTATAGAAGTGAACAGCCCAACTTTCCGAAAACGTTTTGAAGAAATATGTTCAAAGGATAGGTTTAATGGACTATAGCAAGATATTAGAAACAAATAATACAATAACTTGATTCTGCTTTGGATTTTAGTAATCCCAAAAGTTGCTCGAGGGTTGAAGTTCATTCGTGATGGATGTCCATGAAAATCAAGAGATGTCACAAAATCAATAAGAACAACGCGGGTGAATTTGTTCCGAGCAAAAATTAGTGAAGAATTGTATTCTGAACTGTCTCAAGGTCCATGACCTGAGGAGCTATAGAACACATCCCGCATGCTCATGGTTATCTTCATCCTACTCGAGTACAAATTTTTTAAAAAATACAAAAAAAAGAAAGTCAGTAGTCGAAAATAATTGCGGTTCTGTTTTGAACACGCTCTGCTGCGAGTTGATGACGAATTTGAACAGGAACTAACCCAATGAATCTTTCATTCCAAAAGTAACCTTATACAATCTCCATGACATACATTCGGCGAGGCCAAAACAACCGACGGACCACCCTCGGCACACACAAATGCATTTCCTTGGAAATAAATATCACATCATACATGTGTGTCGTCGGCTGTTCGGCGAACTTGAATGTGGTGTAATTTTGAAAAACGAACCCCACAGATATGCAGAATTCCGGGAAGTCCGGAAATCTATCTGTTTCGAATTTTGTCAGCGGAACATGACTGCCTCCTTATTTCTATGAAAAACCACTATCTTTTTCGGGTCTCTACAGATGCACCTTGGTGCGCAGTTTCACGCGGATTTCTCAAAGATTTCATCAAATCAGCTGCAATCTTGCAGAAAGAAAAATCTTCCCCAGTGGCGGCGGCCACAGTGAACATGAGGGAAGAAAAGCGGCTCGTGGGAAGATTTACGCTCCCAAATTTTCCCATCGTAAGGTTTTATCACAACGGCAAGGCAACTCGATATCCAGGTATGGACTGAATGTTATGACTAAAAGGGAATGCAGACATGTGTTCTTGGGTCTACAGGTGGAAGAGGGGTGAAGAATTTGGTGAAATGGGTCCGTTCCCAACAAGAAAAAGCCTCCAAAGCAAGAACAGAATAAGGCATACAAATATTGTATTCAGTACGTATTGTACAGCATCTGAATTCCATTTGAGTTCAATAAGAGAGGCATCATCATTTGAGCATAAAGGTATCTGTCAAAAAACTCAAAATTTGTGGAAGAAATCACACCACAAGGTTCAGTAATGAGGTCAAATTGCAGGTTGATGTTCTTTACATCACATCCTGAGATTAAATTGACTGAATCATTTTTCTTGAGTTCTTTTTTTTTCTTACTAATTCACAATTTTGCAGGAGTGGGATTGAAATGATGCCTGCTGGTTTGGCACTGTGCTTGAAGGAATACACACAATCAGCTGGTATGAGGCTGGATCCTCCTTAATGGAATCCCTTGCACATGGGCATTTCTTTGCTTGAAAATAAATCAGGTAACAAAACAAAGCAGCAACAGATCACAATCCAGCTACTACTGTATACAGAGACCAACACAAGTGTGCAGCAAGATTTAATTCTTCAAAAATTTCCGCAATAAAACCAACTAACACATAAGAACACAAGTGTTGACAAGACTGTGCAACTCAAGTAATTTGTATAGCCTCATTGAAATTGTTGTGCATCAAATGCTGTTTCCAGTGGTCACTAAATGGTCAAGCTTTGTATGTATCATGCATATCAAAGATGCTGCACTGCATGCAAGATCATGTGGAAACATCACTGGATGTCCATTTTATTGTGGAAATGGTACTACATGATTCCCAGCAGCAACCTGTCATCCACTGGGCCACAACAAAATTACCCCATTCCTGTCCAGTGGACAACACAAGCTCAGCAGCTGAATTCATCTTGTGCCTTTCTCACAGACTGACACAAAGGTTCTGCAAGAGAAAATTTTCAACAACAAAACAAGCAAGAACACAGGTTGTAAAAGGATGCCATGCAGTCAATTGCCTTGCCAGAGCCATTCTTGACCATGTTTTGCAATGACCAGTGCCAGTTCAGTCCAGTCAACTTGTGGTCAAGCCAACAATGCTCTACCCAGAATATCACCAGTTTTACCTTACATTAATTCTTCCCCCCCCCCCCCCCCCAAAAAAAACAAATGATGCTGGTTACCCTATCTGGAAAACACTTCAAGTCAAATGTATTGTGTATCCCTCTGAATTTGACTTAAAGAGGTTCAACTGTACAAAAAGTCAATCCACAAAGACAATTCGACATGACCTGCGCTGTGATGTCAGAATTATATTTAGGTCCTTCTCCCTGATCAACAAAAAAAAATGTTGAACACAGGTTATCCATTTCTTGTTAAGGATAATAAATACGGTATTGCTGGTTAAAATGAATTCATCCTGAAAGACCAGAAGTCACATCCGAACTACGCGAGCAAGCAAACTTTTGATTAAGCAGTTTACCTCAACAGAGTTACTACTCCACTAATGACAGTAAATGAGCACAATAAATGATCAATGAGCTCGGCAATGAAAACTGGTGTGTATTCGAGATCCGTCACTACCACAGGAACCATACCAGAGCATGAAGTACCAACACCTGCTGCATATATAGCAGCCAGAGAAGGCACTGGTTCTTTGAACATATCGCGCAACTTGAAGAACTTCAAAATGCAACCTCTCTAGAAAGCATTCTAAAATCAGGAGACCCATCCGGATCGTCTTACGCTCTCAATCAAACACCCAATGGCTCCAAAATATCCCTCGTGCTCAAGAAATAAAGCTCTTGATTTTCCGTTCGACCAATAATCCATTGCGCGGCTCAATAACTTCATCGATATGGGATTAATCCGCAAAAAATTTCCAACGAATAACACTTTGTCAATGCCCTCACTCTTGGCCACCATCAGCGCAATGGATCCAATATTGTTTGTGACGGTAACTAAAGTAGCCCGAGCCAAGTCCGCTTTGCTGACGCTTTCTCTTTTGACTTCTGAATTCATCTGACCAAAGCTTGCAGCAACAACATTTCCAGGGAGCTGAAACCTCTCGTAATCACCCCCATAGATATCCTTGACAAGTTTGTCCACCTACGATAAAACGAATGGTGATCCAAATTTATTCTTCGAAAACTTGGATAACCAACATTACCTTGTTGCTATCACCTTTCGCGGCAAGTTCAATTGCTGCTTCGTACGACTTGCAGCCCGTCAAAAGACAACAAAGACCGAAGAATGTTCCTCCACCAAGACTGCTACCGGATACACGCTCAAGTGAATCAATTCCTCGCACACTCAGAATGCTCACACCGGAGCCGATGTTCACCACGAGGAACGGATACGGTTGTAAAAAATCGTACTTCACTTTCAAGCCCAAAATGGCTTCACTTGAAGCAACGTCATCATCTTGCGCACTGGAATGAATTGCGTGATAAAGCTGGAATATTACTGAAAATTCGCCAGCGAGGATTACTTGGTATTAGCAGACGGGCATGAACCCGGACTGGAATTTTCGTCGCAAACATGGAACAATTCGTGCGGATTGTGCTCTTCCATGAAAATAATCCCACTCGTCAGCGTCTCGAGTTCATCAAGCTTAACCAATTGAAGGCCGACTTCCTCGAGGAAAGCGTTTTCGAACTTGTACGCACCCCCACCAGTGGCAAAAAGCAAAATGGATGTCTTCGCCAATTCTTTACGTTTCGCAAGTTCTAAAAATGTAACCATGTCACTGGTAGGAAATCTGATGAAATGCAGCATTCCCTGCCGATTAGCAATAGAAACTTCCAACTGTAACTCCACATCGCGGTGACCAGTAAGGCCGTATGTAGAGGAAGCCGTCAAGTAACGTCGTATGTTGCCTATTATTTCGCTCTCATGATCTTCAACAGTAGGACAAGGCTCGAAATACACTAGCTTTGTCAGAGTGCCACCGATGTCCATGCCAAACCAGGGCATTGGAAGTACATTGTCACCAACCTTCGGTCCTTCGTCGCGTTTCATTGCATGAGGCACTGAACCTGGAACGCACCTGACAAACGAACTCATCCAGGCAGCCGGAAATAATGAACTTGAATCACAAACCTTCGTTCTCGAAATTTTCGCGCACAAATATAAACGTCAAATGCAAATGTTAGAAGCGTCACGGGCGTACCCCCTCGTGCAACCACTCAACTGTGTAAGTATTCGTTGTTGGTCAACACGCCGAATTTTCGCGGGTATTCGAGCACGCGATTGCGAAAATCAAAGCCTGTGCTTCTTTGAACAGGGGGTCACTCTCAAGTGGGTACATTGCACGGCTTTCAGATCGTCCATTCTCTTGAATTCCAATTTTGGCAGTCCTTGCTGATCAAATGTTTTTTTTTCTTTAATGCATGATTGATGCCCGTGCGGTTGCAGCCGCGCAAATGAAATGCTCAAGTAGGTCTATTATATATAAATCAAACGATAACTGCATATTTTCTAATTTTTCTCTGCATTTCACCCATCTTCCATAACACGCAATACATGATCACGGAGCCTCGATCGTTGTCGAAGAAAAAAGAAAAAAATTTAATTAACAATTTAAGAAAATCCGCAGAACAGTTGAACATACTTTCGTAAATATACTTGAATTAATGCCTCTTCTGATCATCAAGAAAACGAGGATTGCCAAACTGGTTATCGTTGAAATACGTGTTATTTTGTGTCAACTGTCCACAACGTAGCTGATGGATAACGATTACAAAACTATTATAGGTTGGATTCTATTTTGATAGTACGCGTCAAAATATAAAAGACGCATATTTTCTCCCTGCGCGTTATTCTCATCATAAGATTTCCAAAATATTAATCTGCAAAGGTATTGATTGTTAATTCAAAATTATTTCATATCACAATAACATATAGAAGCATCCACAGCAAAATGTTAATACGGAAGCCTTTTAAAACTGCGGGGAATGATAAAATGAATCTTATTCATGCCCCTCATCCCCAAAGAATCTCCCATTATCAAAAGAAAAATTGAATCAACCATTTATCGATGAAAAGTGCCGTATAAAACTACATATGAGCTGGGTATATCGGAGAATAATCAAGTCGATCACAACTCATCCTTGCCGGCGGTTTCTTCTTCCTCGGGCTTTTCCATCTGTAAAAACAAATAAATGTTGAAAATTGAAGGTATAGTCCTGTATAGCTCAGGCAGTCGCTTCAACCGAAGAACAAAGAAATCATTTCTCACTAGCTGGAAGGATTCAAAATAATAATCGTAATTGACTGTTGCATGCATACAAAAATCGTGGAATCATGATAAGCAAGCAATAAATAAATATGTTCTGCTGTGCCTATAGCGCTTCGATCGGAATATTGCAATCAGACGCACATATATGCACTCCGAAGCGTTTTCTTTAGAAGCAACTCGAAAAAATCTAAGACACACCCGTCACCCGATATAAAATTGAGAAAACAATTTTGCAAGGTCATTCCGGTACAGTATACCTCATTCGAAGCATCCCGACCTTCCAGAAAATCGGATAAGGCCTCCAAGGTTTTGGGACCAGAGTAAGCAACAACCTAGTTTAGTTCATGCAGCAGACATGCAAGAAGTGATGAAATCCCCCGCGACGTACATGCAAAAGAGAAAAGGCTTGCGTTAGATCAAAAAACAAATAAGTTTCACCTGAGGTTGCTGTGGATAAGCCTGACCATACGATCCGTCAGTATCCAAAAATTTTGACAAGCCGTCGAGAGTTCTTTCGCCGTTATACTCAATTGCCTATACATTTGAAGATACAGTACTTATTGAAAATTATGATTCAGTTCATCATATATGTCAGCATGGACAGTGACGAGTAACACGATGAATGCCGAGCGGACATTTTCAAGATTATTGGAATATCCCTCGAAACTATAGGATATAACTCATCGGACTTACCTTGTTGTCGTACTTTTTATACAATTTTATCGTCGGGAATGACTGAATTTTGGTATGCTCGAGCTCATTCAAGGTGGCATCCATCTTGGCAATCACAATCTTGTCATTGTCTTTGTACTTTTCCCCAAGCTGTCAAGCAGAAGCAAATCGTTTTACAGTTCAAAAAAATTATATTTGCTAATTTCATTCATGTGAAAGATAACCTCTTCATAGATGGGGGCCAGTTGCTTGCAGTGTCCGCACCAAGGTGCATAAAATTCAACCAACACGTCCTTTTCCTTGTCGAAAACAACTTCGTCAAAATTTTTTGCAACGAGAACTTTGACTGGATGCTTATCCCAGTCCTCTGGGATTTCTTCGGAGAGAAGATGGGGCTACAGAATAACAGAATACGGGAAAAAAAGTCGAGTGCGTAAAAAAGTGTTCATATGTCTGACGCATAAGAAAAAACCAATAAAATGCAGCGTGATCCACGCACGACAACTAATAATTACTGGAATAGAAATATAGAAGCGTGGATATAATACCGGGAGTAGTTGTAAAAAATATGTATTAATTCAGTTTTGCGAAAGCGTAAAACGTGATGGAAAGTCCCGGCATCATGATCGAGACATTAGCCAACAGAATAAGTGCTCAATTTACTAAAATAAAAAAGGTTAATTCTTATCCCGTATTTTCCGAACTGAGACGTCGCTGGCGCCGGCAATAACCTCGTAAAGAAATTATTGGAAATTTGGAATCATCAGCAAGGCATGATTTATAGTATCTTTCAAATTGATAAATTCGGGAGAAATGATATTTGACACATCCTGGTGGAGACAAGGATTAATGTCTTTTACGGATGACACGCTGGGATTCACCCGAACAGCTGGGGTCAAAATGTTTCTTTATTTTTACGATCTGGTCTTTCGAGGTGATTAGCCGATTATTAATTTCCTCGTCTTTCCCTCCAATGCTCATTTTCCCTTAATTTTACTTTCATTCGGGTCACTGTAAATTTTGTTGCGTATAAATATGGGCAGGAAAATTGTATTGCTACAAATGGGCATCGTTTTATCGCGTGTCTTCGAAGCAGTGCATGAATCACCGTCAGTGCACATCTGTACATCAATCTGACGTATAAGGAAAAGTGCAAGATACATTACCTTCAACGAACCGTCCAGGAATTTCGCGACGAAGTCTCTGAGACTCTCCGTGTCCTTGATACTCTCAGCTGGCTTGTACTTGGACATATCCTCCTCCAACTTGATGATTCGCACATCGGGAATGTCAGAATCTTTCATTCCAAAGAACTCAATGATTCGTTTATGCTCTTCTTCGTCTGTGTCGATATGCACGAAGAGGATCCTGTCTCGTACTTCTTTCGCAACTTCCCGAGCTCCTTCGATGAGTGCTTGTGTTTTGTCGTCCTTGTTTCCAGCGAAGATCAGAACGTGAGATTTGATATCGCCACCGAAAACTTTCTGCGCAGTGTCTTGTTTGAACTCAACGACCAATGGCAAAGCGTTGGTTCTTACGAACTTGACGATGGCATCAGGAGTGATTTCTCCTTCGAAGAGGGCCTTTCCGTCATCAAACTGTTGAATAAATAAGAGTGATGCGTCGAATCAATGAGCTGATGCAAAGCAGTGAGAAATTAAAGAAGGAAAACTGAAAATTTCTCAAGATTAATGCATAATCGCTTTCACGTTTTCGAGTTTCAGTATCAATGCTGAGAAACTAATTAAAACGCTATATACCGCGGCAAGGACATACAAGTACTGTATATGGTTAGGTTACCACTGGAAAAAGTGCTAACCTGCATCGCAACCCCTGTCATGCAGAGTTTTATTAGACAATACATGTCAAATAGTTGTGAGGCTTTGGTTATTACAATATATACAAAATAATTATTGAATGACCACACGCGGCATCTATATAAATAAAAGGCATGCATACAGAGCTTCGCTGTACATCCAGGACACTACAAGATGAAATGTCAGTCGATTTAAAATTACCGCAATTCACAGAAACCTTCTGTCCTTATTCGTACGATAATCATTACAGTAGTTTCAGCTGAACGGGGTTCTTCGCCTTATACACAAGCTGCTTCCGTAATATGTAGAAGCAAAACCCTCACCTTCTTCAACATGATCACGGAGTTCTCGGACAATTTGTGCTCGTCGGCGATTTGCTGCAAGTCGGTTATGGCAAAGGGGTAATCGTCATTCGAAGCAGCAGCTTCCACGAATGCTTTGGCAGCAGAGCCTGCGAGATCTTTGAAGAATCCAAGAACAACGACTTCGTTCTTCTCGATAAAGCTTTTCGCGTCATCCGCGCTTTCGAGAGTTTTTGCAGGAGGACCTGACTTTTTCTGCACCCAGCTAACTATGTCGGCAGCTTGACGCCCACCTTCACACGTACGAGAAGGACGAGAAGAAATAAAATAGGGTGATTCTTGTATGCAATTCCATCGCTCATCAGAGATGAGGGATCTATAATTTTAGAGAACAAACCGGAAAAGCTGATGGATTTCCCGTTGCGGTAGAAAAAGAGCGTAGGAAATCCGCGGACACCATGGTCACTGGCAAGATCTTGCTCCACGGTCGCGTCAACTTTTGCAAGAACAACGTCAGAACCTTCGTCTTTCAAAATTTGAGCAGCCTTCTCGTATTCCGGCGCGAGTGCACGACAATGTCCGCACCATGGGGCATCTGAAATTGTTGTGGAATGATCATCTTCGTACTTTCTGAAAACTTATGTTCTATACGCTTCATCATCAGTTCTCGTAGTTGATTATAACATAATCGTCTCCGTGGAGCAGGATGATAGAAATATTTGACGTGGTGAAAGACTCTAAATGAGTATCAAAATTGCGCGGTTGCACGTGTTTCCGAAATAAGATATTGTATTAAAAATATACTTTTTGTATACGCGTTGTTCAGAAGGCTACGGCGCAGTTTCTGCAGTGAGAACATTTTAATTCGTCTGATGAAATTTCACATTCAGTCCAGTCCAACAAACATTTTTCCATGGATAGATGTCACTGTCGTGTAAATTTCTCTCGAACCCGAAGTAATACTGACTGCAGTGCTGAGTCATCGTACACATTCTACTGGACTATGTGAATGTTTCTAAATCCTTCATGCGTGTGCATAAGCAAGGCTATTCTATCGCCTCAAAATCACAGAATAGGAGTGGTTCGGTAGTCCGGTTTATGTCTGATTTTGAAAGATGAAAACTATATTTTCAATATTTGCCACTTCCCGATTCTTGACGACTATATATCTCCGCTAATTTATCACAAATTTGTATGAACGAAAGCGGAAACTTCGCTGGGGTAAGGTTAACGGCGATCAAATACTGTGAAGTATATTATTGTATATTGAAGAAATGGGAAACAACTTTTTTCACCATCAATACGGTAAAAAAAATTAATGTACTGTATTGTCAAATCGACGGGAGTACGCATAAAATTTTTTCTATGTCCAAGTTTTTAAAAATTCTACACAAAGAAGAAAACGTAGAAGTATATCGCTAGCTCATATACAGCGGCAGCACCATATGATATGACGCGTCGCTCTGACTCCAAGTAAGTGATAAAACGAAAAACTTCATAAATTTGCCCGACGAGACTCGGATTCGCCAACATATGAGTACCGTATTTATCGCTTATTTCAAACAGCGGGAAGTTTAACTAAATGCCTTCGTCGAAGTGAAAGTGACACGACAGCAAGGGTGCCATTTTCGGCCCCACGTCAGATAAAACTTACAGAATTCGACGAGAATGTGCGAGTGTTCCGTGATAGCGGTCTGGAAGTTGTCTTTGTTAAGCACCAATACTCCATTTTCGGCTTCAATCTCACCATTCGCAGCCGACAGAAACACACAAGAAACGCACAATAACAACTTGAGACCCATGACAAAATGCGCGAAGATGGGGTTAACGAGAGAAAAAATAAGGTCTGACTCACAAAAAAAGGAGAGACCCTGCAAAGAAAAGTTCAAAGGTTTAAAATAATTTCCGCGTTGCCTTATATTGACGATGTTATGATGTACAGTATAGAGAACAACACTGAAAACAAAAACTGAAAAAGTCCCCTTGTTTCAGGGTGGTTCGAAAAATGTTGGCACATAATAATGCACCACTCCGACACGTCATCGGAACCACAATCATGACCGGCAAATACCAGCACCGCTGATGTCCTTTGTAATGAAGCTTTTGAGTCGTTTTCGGTAATTATATTGTATAGTACTGAAGCTTACTTTTACGTGATGATACAGCACACAATTTTTACTCCCTCAAGAAATCATTTATCACGCATTCAATTTTCGACGGAGTTTCAACTCAAGTTAGCATTCACCGCATGGAACTTTTCACACTTTCATTTTCTTTCATAAAACATTTTATTTCTAAAGCTGTATACCCATTATCAAAACGTATATGTCTCCTACAACAGTAGTCCCACAATAATTCAATGTTGACAAGAACTGAACGACACGTCACACAACACTTTTATGCACTATCATCAATTTTTTTTCGGCTCAACCGGCGAACAACACGTCGACACACCCTCATTGATTATCAGAAGTGCATGAGGGAGCAACTCAAAACCCTCTCTATATTTTTGTATCACACTATCTATCCCTCACTTGGATATTCCTAATACATTACTGTACTGTATATTACCCAATAGGCTTTGTACACATTTCATAGGGGCCAAGAGACATCACAGTTAAATGCAGACAGATGGACTATGGAGTATATTGAAGACAAGGAAGACAATGTCGCGTTGCAGAATGGAAGGAGAGTCCAACGTGGCTTCAGTGTCAGTGGAAGTCCCGCGCGCTACGTTGAACGCGCAGGGATCATGTCGAAGTCCAGATGTGCAGAAACTCAGAATTCACAAAGAACACCACCTAAAGTCTCTATCGGGTCCCTGATGCATGACATGACTATAGTAATTGACTATTACATGACTATGTTCCCAAACCTTTTCGGGCATGTGGACCAGCAAATTTACCTTAAAATGTTTGAGGACCGGAAATGCAAAAAAAAATTCTGTGGACCAGCTAAGTTTCATAAATTTTTTGCAGATACATAAAATATTAGTAAGATTTTTGGAAGGTATTTAAAATCATCTGATCTTTTGCAAAAATTAATTTAAGAACCAATAAAACAGGTATAGTGGAATGTATTCAAAAATTATGAGGGCTTGAAGAAAGGATTTTCAGAATGAAAAATGAAAATGATTTCTATTATGAGGTGAAAATTTGACTAAAGTTTTATCAGAAGAAAACCCAGAGCTTATTTTTCATGCAATAATTTCAACTGCCCCAGCTTTTTTTTTCTAAAATTTCAGATGAAGATACTGTAATGTCCATTATTGCTACTTTTGGTCAATTTATTAAGCTGAAGAAAATGTTTCCAGGACTGACACAAAATTTCTGAGGACCAGTGCTGGTCTGCGAATCATTGGTTGGGGAACACCGTTATAGACTATACAGTACTTGAAGAATCAAAATCTTTTCCAAAAGGATCAATCCTCAGGTTTTGGAAATGAAGTGAACCGCACACGTCACTCAAGAAAGACCGCGCCTGTCGTTGTTGGGCATCTCATCCCAACTTTCGCTTGACTCACACTCGCAGCGTTTCGTCAATACAGTACATGCAGTGTGACATGTGGCATGCAACCGTGGTGCGATGCTATTGGCAGATACCCAAAGCAAACGATGTGAACGTCAGCACCAGACATTGCAAGCGAACCGTACCCGGAATTCTGTGTTTAAAACTACAGTACTTCACGCCGTATGCATAAGCGCGCTATCAAAGCGGAATGTTCTCCTCATCAAGGAGAAACCCTGTCATACTTTTCAGTTCACCTGGTGGCTCATGCGCGCAATGCAAATTGGTATTCTTGCTTCGAAGCACAGTTGATTTCGAATGCCTGACTTCTTAAACCCACGAGTATAGAGCAGAATTTATGGCTGTGGGAAATAAGCAGAATCATTGTTACCACAGAAATTAACGTGAGCATGTTTTCAAATAAAAGATTCCTTACTTATTACTGTATATAGACTTTTATTTAATTTGAATTGGGATACGTATGTCCGTACCACTGTATGTCTGTCAAAGGGATATCCAGATTTAGCAAAGTTTGCAACTGAAATTTTCAACACTTGTCACATTGATGACAATGCAATGTATCAAAAGTTTAGAATTTCTGAATGGCCAGAAAATTTTAAAAGTGACAAAACACAAATTATCATGAACCACTTGTTTAACCCCTTTAAAACTGTTCAAATTTATGGGTTGTATTCATCAAGCATTGCTACAAATGTTGTGATATTTTCAAAATTTTGGGATGAAAAAAGAAGTTCCTATTTGTGAAGAAAGAAATTCTGGAATTTTTGCAAATAAGAAAAATTATTTTATATTGACATCTACTCATTCAATTGACATGAAACTTTTTCCACCTGTGGAACCAATGAATGTCTCCAAAACCTGTGATTTTTATTTTATTTTTTACTTGGAAACAAAATTGATTTTTCAAAAAATTGAAATCATTTTAAACTCAATTTATAGGCCTAAAAATTTGAAATTCAATTTTCTCTTATTTTGTTTTTCTATAACCTCAATTTTTTGGAATGTTAGGAAAATACAAATTTTCACATGTTTAAAAACTTCTGAAAGCATGGCTTCCTCAACCACCACCACCTTTTCCTCCTTTCTTGCCTCTCTTGAGTGATATACACCAGAATTGTGCAAATCTCCGCAAGAAGTGCTCTGTAGCACACGCGAAAAATGTGTTGCACACTCTCCCAGGACCTGGGTTATAATTCAGGTTCAGATTGGGTTTTTTCTTGGCATGAGAAATGAAAGAGACCTGACACAGAACCTGTGCTTGAGCTAACCGAATGCAATCCAAGCGAGGTTTTGTGATAAAATCTGTTTTTAGTGAGAACAATTCAGAATATATTCTTATCAATAAAAAGAGGTTAAATAAAATAATGTTTAAAAATGTAAAGAATAGACTTTCATTCACTAAATATAAGGAAAATAAACTAAACATCGTTTTATTTCTAATGCTATGCCCATTATCCAAAGGTGTACTCTAGGACCCAACTTTCCATCGAATCACAGTTGCAGAGTTTTGCAGATACTGTACATGCAGTACGACAAAAGGCATGAAACTTGAAAGCTTAGACATCTAACCCATAACCGTGGGAAACCATGATGAAGATTTTAAAAAATCCAAGAGAACGATAATGCATCTTTCACATTAAATTAAAACATGAATTGGATTTGGTCTCAGATAGTTTCAAGAGCAAGACTTTTGCAGTACTTGGAAATGTGGTTGCTTGTGAAAGGCAGCATAGGTGGAATACTGAAGGATGCTTGACTCTTGCAGTACTACTGTACTTCGAAATTCAGGAAGTGCATAATTTTCATCCATTATCAAACTCAAATCAGTTGGAACATGGCTATTTCAATGATAGGCCGTATTCTTCAGGCAAGGTGAGTCTAAACAACAACATGTCTTGTATTTGCCAAACCAGCAATATCTTGGAGTACAGTATTGTACTGTGCATGTATTTTTAGGGAGCGTGATTAACACAAGTTACAGAAGTGACATCTTTGCCTTAGCACGCAGAATAACAAATACAGAAACAGTACAGAATATGTTTACTTAGCACAAAAAGTTCAGCATTCAAGAGTTGATAACATGACGATTTTTTTTAGAGGAACTGTCGTCAGCAGATGGACATTTCGGTTTGCTGTTGGAGCCAGGATTCATAACTGTGAGAAGGCGGGCGTGAGGCAACGGCCGAAACGAACGCATCCGGCGAAGTTCGTCGACCCTTGTTACGGGATCCGCAGAGAAGATTTTTGTTTTTTTAAAGGAACTTTTTCGGATGGCACCCATTGTTAAATCACAGCACATGACGGGAGGACGTTTCCGCTACGAAGTCTTGTTTTGTGGCCCAAAAAGTTCACCGATCCTCCGGTGTTCTGAAGTCCATTGTACTGAGCAGATAAGTCAATAACTGTACTGTTTGAGTTATCAATTCTTCGGAATGAAAACTACGTGCTGATACAGAGTTAGCAAGCAGAAAGAATTTGGAACATAATCTGGAAACTTCAGAATAACTGATTTTTCAAGACAGCTAATTTTTTTCGGATGAAGCAAAGAAAGCTGAAACTTCATCCTGGAAATCCACGGGATGCCATACTCGTGAGAATTTTTTACAGAAAGAAGCGACACCTACATTAAAGTACTAAAGCTTACTGACCAGCAAGTCAGATTTAAAAGTAAGGTGACAACAAGCCCGAAACGAAAATTCGAGACCAGAAATACGTTCACGAGATCTACTGTAATACGATTGAGAGCGGCGGGCTCTATGAAAGTGGATTTCGTTATAGAACTGTGAATTAGACTTGAGGACAATTAATGCATGAGATGTTACAGGACCATGTACGGTACTTTAAACAATAAATCATGTGGATGAATGAATGAATGAACCTAACACTTTATTTGCCGCTTTTCAGCGTTCACAAGGCACAACCAAGACTCCGGCATCCAAACCCCCTCCCCACCCAACCCAACTCCCCCAAAGACATTCAATCACTTCAAAGCATGAAACAAAGGACAAACCAATGACAAAAACAAAAGAGAGAACACACACTGCAAAATAAAACTAGACATCCAACACATATGCATACACCCACCCATCCAAATTTTTGATCCTATCTGTTTGCTAAACCTGGTCACCTGTATATATTACCTTTCACAAAAGTTTCACCAAGTAAATGAGAAAACATGACCCAAAGAATATTTGAGTGAATTAAAATGTGGATGAGATTCAGAATTTAAGGGGCGATCGGCCACATTTACCGCTTGTCTCTGCCCATTGAAATTCCAAGAAAGGTGCTCACCTGGGTTGACGTACTTGAAAAAATTGAACATATCACCACCTCATGCATATTACGTATTAGATTTCTTGTTCCTTAGCGCCTTCGACTGAAGGGGATGAGGCACTAGTTTTTTTTACGGACCAGGAATAAATTCACCTGCGAAAGTTTTCGAGCATTTCAGTCTGATTTCCTGAAAAATAATGAGCTACCGTGTCGTTTTTCCAATTTACGCTTGAATTTTTCCTTTTTTCTGTTTCTCCTGTTATACAGCCATAATACCGTCGTAAATATTGGCTTAAACGGCAGGGGTGCTTAAGCACATCTGCTAATTAATAAAAATTATGCTCCATGAAAATAATCATGCTATGAATTCTTAGCACGAGTTTCATGAGAAGCTTGGGAATTTAAACATGGGTTGTCCCTGTTCCGCGCGGGATGTAGCACATTTTCAGATGCGTAAAAAATGGAGGAATAAAAGGTCTCAATTTTACCTACGCTGTTTTAGGCACACGTGGGATTTTTCTCAGATGTTGAAGACTATTTTCAGTACAGGGCATTATTAGAAGAAAAGAAAATCAGCCCTGTTATGACCAGAGTTTCCCACTCATCCAGTCTAAAAATCCAGAACTTTTCAGAAATTTCAAAACTATGGGGGAAAGTCGAAGCCCCCTGGATGCTTTAATCTCATCATCGCGAAAAAAATAAAATTGTGAAAAAGTACAAAATTAATCAAAATTGCATACTCATAAAAAACCAGTGCTCTTTCATCAACTGACATCAATCAGTGATGCGAGCGAGAGGACACGTGGCGTTGTCAGTTCCTGGACCCTCTTCATCTCCCACACATGTTCGTTCTTCCCCCGTTTTTTCCCCATCAAATCTCAAACGAAGGTCCTCACAATAATTCGGGACGCATCTAACAGATGACCAGATATTTTAGTCAAGTTGATAGCTTGAGGAATTTTCAAAATTGCAATGAATACATTACATCAGGAATCCTCGCTGTAAATGCGGATATCTGCTGGATGAAAATATTTTACTGTACCGTGCATAACCCGATTCGTGAAGAAAGTAAAGTAACTGTTTTCGCAATCTTGACCCACGGACATATTTTCAACTTGATAAAACAATATATTTTCGAGAATATCCCAGGGAAACCCCCGCATTTTCTCGAACGACTCTCTTGAAAAAAAAGGGCGAAAAATTCCAAGGACTTCTACTTGTTAAAATATGCGTGCTGATAATTCGGAAGAACCTAAAATATTTAATCATATACATTTTTTAAAGGGAATCGCGTAGGAATTTCCATCTGACTCTTTTACTTGGGATAACCAAATCCTTAATATTTCAGTAGTTGGTCGAGCTGTATGAGTCTACCCTTTAAGTCAGGATACGGAATACTCCTTTGTATACGCAAAATGTTTTATTCATGGAACAAAGTCGTTGAATTTGATGCTTTTGAGATGAGAAAAAACGTTTAGTCTTAAACCAACGAGAGAGATTAAAAAATAAGACAGAATTAACTCCACTACTTCTAGTAGATTCAAGAGAGAAAATTTGAGGTACAGTATTTTTAATTTGCTCGTGAAAGAAGGCATGCTCACTGAAGAAAACGGATAGAATTTTGAATCATTCTCCAAAAAGGAATATATTTTATAAATAATTTCAGCCTAAGAATTATGAGGTTGATGATGATCCGAATCGTCCTCGGCGTAAAATTCGCCGCCTTCACCGTCCTCTCCGTGGTGCATGCTGTACTCGTACGGCTCCGTGATCCGCAAGCGTTCAGCAATCGCTGAAATCGCTATTTCTTCTGTTAAAAAAATTAAAACAATTAAAATAACCTGGAGTTTCAAAACTTAGCTGGAATTTACGGGTGAGATTAAGGAGAAACCGGTCTTCAGTGAGTATGTTGTGCAGAGCATTTAAAGCGCATTCGTAGTAAACCAGAGTCTGCGTCGGCCAAGTGGTTCTCTCCGAAGCTTCTGGCAAGAACTGCAAAGCTGTCATCCACGCTTTTCTCCATGCTGTGATGTATAACACAAAAATAATATACAAACAATTTTTCAGTCAAAATACAATGGAAATCACGCCAAAATATTGACAAAATGCTGGAACAGTAACTCACTACCGCACTCGACCATCATCTGCTCCACGTTATGCATCAACTCTGGCAGCGTCGCGAAATGAGGATCACGACTTGCCCTGGAATGAACAACAGTTGAAATTATTTAGTAATCATTATTTATTATGTTCAAGAAAATATCCAACCAATTGACGCTTTGAGTGTAAAAAACTGGGAAGATTTCCTTGAGCCGTTTTTGAGCTTTGCGAGCGCGATCAGATTTAGCTTGCTCCGAAGCAACTCTTTCGTATTCCTCCTTTCTTCTGATGAAACCACCCACTGGAACCGGAAGATAATCAGATTCGACTATGTACAGTACTGGCAATTCAATATTATCCAAAATTTCGAATCAATACCCATTACAGCCACGATGATATTCCGAAGCACCATGGCTCCGAAAAATACCCATATAAGCACAGACAAAAATTGTATGACTTTTTCAGTGCTCTCGTTGCTCTGTGACCC
>CAJPEX010001166.1:0-40216 GCA_905338405.1 Notodromas monacha
AACATTCAAGTGAAAAAGAGAGAAGGAAGTCCCTCTCTGCTGGAAGTAATTTTTTATATTAGCTAAATAGATGATAAATTGGTGAGAGAAAGGCCAAAGAACTTTTCTTACATCAATTCAAGGGTTGGAAATATCTGTTTCTTGTAGTTTGGCCTGAAACGTATTTGCAATTTTATTACAAAATGTCCTTATGTTGAGTCAGTGTCCTCATGTCAGGCCTATTTTATAATTTTTTAAAGATAAAATAAGTGTCCCTAAGTTGAATTGTCCGCAGGTCTAGGTGTCCGCATGTGGGGGTCTCACTGTATATGTTGAAAGCTGAATATATCATTTAATAAATGGTACATGCATTACAATGGTTTAACGTGACTCATATTCACAACTTTTCGCTGAAAATAATTCTTATCATTACATTCGATCATTTTTCAAACGCTTACTCTGAGGTTAGGTTATTCTCATAAAAGAGAAAATAAAAAAAAAAAACGAAAAAAACGCAAGATCTCACATTATTGATCATTGGCAGAAATAAACGTTCCCTGTTGTTGATGATCGTTGTTTGAAGCTCAACATTCCTGAATAATTGTTGATGGTTTGTTCGTTCCAATGACAGCTCATGGATTTCTTCTGGTTGGCTGTTGTCGTTTTGTTGATTTTCCGCATAATCAATTGGCTGTTAAAAAACATAAAATCGGGAAATTTGAACATTGTTCGATTTTCACCTTTGATGCTCTGGAAACTACAATCACTCGAATGATTGCGATGAATATGTCAATCAATGCACGCATTCTTCATTGTGCTGATTGAAATTCACATATCTCGAACGAAACCTAATCAAACTCAAATTATATTTAATTCACCTCAGCGAGTTGTTCATTTTCCCGCTTAACATTCCAATGATCTGAATTCCTATCAGATGGAGCCATATTTTTGGTTTATTCCGGAAACCTTCAATGTTACTTCGTTTCAAAGCCTCGAGCAGTAAAAAATCTTGGATCTGAATATAACATAACTTCTTTCTGACATAAGTCCTGGGTATAACACCTTGATAAATTATACGTATAAGTAACAATGAAAGATCGGTTTCGGTTAAAATAAATAATTGGGTACGAAGGAGTACGGGTTATTTAATACTTGAATGACAACCTGCGCAAGTGTGTCTCACTATTCCGACTGCTTAACCTTCACTGTCATTCACGGTTTCGAAGAGAACTTACAGCATTTATCAACCCAGGATTTGAGAACAGGAAGTAAGCGAGAACTTAAAAATCTGGATCACACCTGAATTCACAACCAATTAAGTGTGCACAGTGAAGTATATGACACATTAAAAGTTGGACCCATGGAGCTGCTTTTCTCAGAAACGAATACTTTTGACTGGGCAGCGTTCAACGAGGCATCACCGATTCAAAACAAATGCGATTTTCTCACTGGTTCAATGGAATTTCGGACGCGCTATTATCGTCATCTTCCATGCGTTCTCTGCAAGATTTATTCTATATATTTTTGTTTTAAATAGATGTCGCAGTCTTCAAAATTTAAAACTTTGCATCCCGGAACCGTTCGGCAAAGTTCACCATTTAGAAAATATGTATTAC
The DNA here is from genome assembly GCA_905338405.1 of Notodromas monacha. Taxonomy (NCBI): domain Eukaryota; kingdom Metazoa; phylum Arthropoda; class Ostracoda; order Podocopida; family Cyprididae; genus Notodromas; species Notodromas monacha. The sequence goes on from CAJPEX010001166.1 coordinate 1,596, forward strand.
CAACTTAGGAGAAATCGTGGACGCCGTGCGCTGTTCACTGGATGTGAATGTTGTCGATATATAATACTATGATCTGCAATGGGTTTTCGGTATTTTTCAGAGTTCTAGGGAATTTAACATCATGCAAACTGAGACGGAAAAAAATTCATTGGGTAAGTTTTCGGATATGTAACGATGAACCGCGTGTCAGACTTCAAAATAGCTCGTACAGTACATGTCATGTGGTAAAATTGGTCAAATTTCTCAACAACGAAAAAAAATGGATTTAGGCAGAAACTCGAAGCTCTTGGTTATTGAAATTCTTGAATCCACCTCTTGACCCAATAAAAACCAACTGAAAAACCTCAGTTGCGATGTAGGTGAGAGTAGACAAGTACAGTACATGCATATGCACTTCAAACCTGAGCTTTTCAGACCAAGATGAAAAATGAAGAAAGTTTATAGTACGGTAACATTCATAAGATAAGTTCAAGATCCAATGATAAAAAGTGTTTGTAACGAATTTAATTTAATGGTACACATTTAATTTTTACATAAAAGTCGTAACCGATCAGACACACCGGGCAATTATTTTTTGCCGATTGTTGCAGTACAGTATTGCTTCCTTGAACTTCAGAATTTACTTCATTCTTAATAAAATCGTTGAACTGCGTCTGCGGAAGGTCCAACAGAGCACCATAATGAGAAATTTTCAAATTTTGGCATTCACATTTTTTAAATTAAATAGAAATAGAGTATCCACAATTTGGAGTTCTTACCTCGTCTGTTTATACTAAAAAAAAGGTAGTTATGAGATCAGATGTACAAGTCTGAAGTCCGTAGGTTTGGTATCACCACTGGTACTTTACATACCATCTACCTACCTGTCAAAAACTTTATACCTATAGTGAACTCTATAGTGAACTCTATAGTTTCACTCTATAGTGAAACCTTTTCTTCGTCTTAAGTCTCGTCTATTGTTATTTTTGAACTGTAAGGTTAGAATAATAAGTGTCGTTGATCGTATGAACGACCCCTTTTACTTCTTAACGTCCTTCGTTTTTAACCACTGTAAGGTATGGAGAAGCTAGTGGATAAATGAGTTCACAGAATGCTGAACCTGGAGTGAAGAGTACATTTCCCCATATTGTTATTCACTTCCATTTGAAACTTCTTTTTGCTTGTTTGAGTAAGCAGGTCGTGTTTTGAGTTGATTGGCTGCTTAGACATGTACACTCCAGAAAGTGGCAATAAAAAAAGTATCCGACATCTATAAAATGAGCTACTAATCATAAAATGGGTACTTTTAATGGCCACTTTCTGGAGTTCACACGTCTAAGCAGCCATCTTTCTCAGATTTCCATTTCCATCTTCATTTTCTATCTTCTCCAGATTTTTTGCTCTTGATTTGAAGGGGACATGATATAGGTTCAAACTTATATTACTTCGAAGGGCCTTGATTTAGAAACCTTACTAATGCTGAATTTACCCGATTTACATGCACACCTTCCCTAAAAATTAAAGCAAAAACTTGGGTTGCATTTGGTATGGCCACGTAATTTTAGATGAAAACAATTTTGAATCAGTAGTGCAAACCATAATGAATGATCTGTTGGTCAAAAAGATGAACCTGGAATTTGTTTTGCAAAAATCCTTTCAAAATGATTGTTATACATATAGTATTTCTTTAGGAACTATTTTGATTTGCTTCATTACTGAAAAAAAAGATCTTCAACCACCTATAAAATTGGGCCATGTGTCTTAGAGGGGATGCATATTTGAGCAAATTCCAAACCAAAACTCAAGGTACAGCACACATCTTACTTGGGATCATATTGTAATCAAATGAATGCACCAAATTTTCCATCTTTTATAACCAAACCTGAAGCAAAAGTAACCTTGCCTCTGAACCACACTGCAAATTGTAAATTGAGTTTTTAAAATATCCAGTGTAAAATCAACCAGCAGAGAGGAGACAATTTAAGTCTGCAAATGGTTCTGCATCCCAGATTTCCATGCATTTTTTGCATTGTGACATTTCTGATTTTTATTTTATGCTAATTGCAGACTTTAACTATCAAACAACTCTTAAATCTGATCTAGACAATTTAGAATATTTGAATAAAAATACCTCTCAACAAATCTCTATGTTTGCTTTGAACATGGCATGGTTATTTTGATTCACATTGTGAAGATTGTTGATTTGATGATTTTTTTTACAGCAATGAATCTGAAAGCACCCATGTCAGGCTTAGAACTATGTTTTTATTTATCCTATGTATGTTTCTCAATTAATCCACAACTGGTTATTTGAATGAATGAATGAACAGAACACTTATATTTGCCGCTTTTCAGCATTCACAAGGCACAACCAAGACTCCTGCATCCAAACCCCCTCCCCATCCAACCCAATTCAACTCCCCCCAAAGACATTCAATCACTTCAAAGCATGAAACAAAGGACAAACCAATGACAAAAACAAATGAGAGAACACACTCTGCTAAATACAACTAGACATCCAACATGTATGCATACATGGTTATTTGTTGGGGCTGGCATATTGGCTCCCCAACAAGCGTAACCTAAGCTATGTTCAGCTAACCTAAAATGGAACCTTACTAAACCTAACCTAATGACTGAATCCACACTGTATATCACCTAAAACACCAATTAAACCTCTTCTGCATCATCTTTACCCCATTATATCCAATCGTTCTACCCATGGTTGATGTTGTTGGTTAATCCGCATTCGTCTCCCACCATAGTGTTCGAGGGTGGTCCCCGCAAAACCAAAAATTGAACAGTAAAGTGGTGAACCAGTTTTGGGCCGCGGTACTTCAAAGGGCTGATGGATAAGATCAGATTAAGAGTCGGGTCCCGTGAATGAAATGGAGTGCAAGGTATCTTCACAATGGTGCATTGTGCAAGCACTGTACATGCACAGTAATTGTTTACAGTATATGAGTGCAGCGTGTGGCGGCTTTTGCCCTGGTACACACATCACACACTGTTATACAGCAGCAGCCACTCTTTGGAAGGACCGTCGCAAGGTCAGCTTCACTCCTGGTCACCATGCGGCTGCCACCTGATCTTAAGGGGAATGCCACATGCTGGAGATGACACGCCCCTTCATTCCGGGAAGGAAAGTGTATCTGTCCGCCTGTGCAAGACGTCCGGATGGAGGGGAAGAAGTTAATTTCCCATGCGAAATATCTTTTTTTGAAAGGGGCGATCGGCATTGACAAGGATGAACCAAATCGCCTCAATCTGAAGGCTTACATACTTTGTCAATTCCTGTGACGCTTGCGGGAGGGTGTCCTATGTCAGTCACTTCAAGAAAAGATAAGACCAGCATAATATTTAATGCAATATGGACCAAAAGGTTGAGTATGGAACACAAGAAACGAATCGAAAATTTGAATTGTAAGAAAAAGTCTTCTCTCTAGTAGCTGCCTAGATTACTAAATTGTGTTATTCCATATTAGCACAGTAGTCCAAAAATTGTTTCCAGAGCTAAAACAAAATAAGAAGCTAGCAACTTACGACATATGTCTCCGTCCTGTGTAGACGGTCACCAAAAGTTAACGTTAGTTATATTCTTAGGACTAGTTCTTTTTATACACCGGTACATGGAAAGTAAATGTCAGTTTGGAACAATTTGGGACAATGTTTGTTCAGCATGATTTTGGCTGTTTAACAAGGGTGTTGGTTTATTGGGTAGCAGTGCAAAAAGGAGTTCAGGAAAAACAAATACAGTACTGAGATAAATTGTTCTCCTGTACCCTAATGTTTAGAAAGATGAAACTCCATAAGTATTCCAGAAAAAAATTCAAATACAACAAAAGAATTGTATGAATGAATGAATGAATGAACAGAACACTTTATTTTGCTGCTTTTCAGCATTCACAAGGTTCAATCAAGATTTTCACAACCAAACCACCCTTTCAAATAATACAAAAAATTGTAATAAGTCAAAGAGAAAGTGACTGCTTTTAAATGTTGTTCTTCCCATCCTCTGTATGTCACCATGATTCCAATTACGGGATTTGAAAATTTACTGGGCCTCTGGAAAATCATTAATCAAGAATGCATATAAAAATTGCATGTCAATTGCAAAACTGGGTTTATTAAGAATAAACATATTCATTCAATTCTTGTTGTACCCAAGGGTTTTCAGTGTCCGGTCAGGCGTCAGTTGGTCAATTCATGGTTGCGCACCCGCCGGTTGTCAAGCGCCGGTCAGTCCAACTGCCAGCCAGGGCAGTCCTTGGCCTTGCCAATCCCCAGCCCACCAAACTGCAGTCCAGTCACCCAATTGTTGGGGCACCCAAACAATTGGGTGACAAGAATCATGCTGATTCTCTCCAGAATTTGATAAGCAGAATGGTATCCTACCACAGGATATTATTTTTTGCAAAATTTCAGCTATGTTTGGTTAGTTTAGGTCAGTTTATATTATGTTAGTTTAGGTTAGGATAGGATAGGTTAGGTTAGGATAGGTTAGGTTAGGTTAGGTTAGGTTTGGTTAGGTTTGGTTAGGTTTGGTTAGGTTAGGTTTGGTTGGGATTGATGAGTTTTTTCTTTTTGTTAAAAATTTTATAAGCTGCAATTTTGCAAATAAAATAATAATCTGTGGTAGGATACCATTCTGCTAACCAAATTCCGGAAAGAATCAGCATGATTCTTGTCACCCAATTGTTTGAGTGCCCCAACAATTGGGTGACCAAACCGCCATTCAGTGGGCTGGGGATTGGCGAGACCAAGGACTGCCCTGGCTGGCAGTTGGACCAACTGGCGCTTGATGGCTGGTGGGTCCGTGACCGTGAATTGACCAACTGGCGGATGACCTGGCACCAGGGTTTTCATTCCCTAAACAGAACCCCTTTCAAATGTTATCAACCTAGCATCTCCAATGCCTGTTTGGGGTTCCACAGTGGCATGTGTTCATAAGGGGAATATTCCAAAACTGGACTTGGTTTCTGATGTAGTCAAATTCTGTAATTTTTTCAGTATAACAAAGCTGATTTAATTTACGGGGGATTGTTCAATGTTGCCATTTGTATTTTTCTTGCTGATCAATGGAAAGTGTTTTCTCATGGAAGCCTACAGACATTTTTCTATATCTCCAAATATTGCTTTTTATACCATTCCAGGGCACCCAAAACCTGAGGCATCAGAATAACAAATAAGTGTCCTTCACTCTTATAACTGAAGTGGTTTTCTTCTCTTATTCTGCAATTTGGCCTATTTTCACAGGTGGAATTCCTTTGTTTGCATTATTTTGAAATTGTCATGATGAGAAGCTTTGGGATTCATTTGTTTGGAATCTAGTAAAATATTTGTAGGAATTCTGAAAATCTTGAAAGGAATCCATGCATATTTTCAGAAGATTGAAAAATGTCTCACTACCTTTGATGATAACTTCATAGCTTAATTTTTGGGAATACAGGGCAGGCCAAAAAAAGGGAACCAATTTTTTACTTGGAATAGATCAGTATAAAATTGAGCCATGGCAATGAAAAATCACTCAATTGTACCACAGGTGCAAATACCTATTGTGTTGCCAATGTATTCAATTTCAAAATCTGTATCTGTTTTAATTTTAGCAATCCAAGGAATATCTCTGAGGATACCAGATGAAGTAATGTTGGTATTTGTTTAGGTGATATTCCAGATTGCTGGCATTCAGAAGAGGTTCAAGTTCCTGGATTTCTTGTGATATTGACATTACTTTCATGTGAATGGAAACAGAATGGCTCCCTGGCTGTCCATCTAAGCATTCTAAGAGATCAGCATACATTCAAACTCCTTGCAGACAAGGAAAATCTGCCAAGAATAAATTAAAAACATTGTATACAAAAAAGTTTTGAAAACATTTTCAAGTTGTTGCAATCCCAGTTGTTGCAGGGTGCAAGTTGTGAATGTGCAACTTTTGTGATGGCTATTCCAGTTGTTTCTGTCCATGTTATTGGGGAATTGTCCAATAGGCACAATTTAAAATGAGTTACTTGATGAAAAATATTTCTTCATAACAAGGTATTTACACTTCCCAAAAGCTTCATTGTTACAAGATTTTACGTTATCAAAACTCTATAAATGACGTTCTCATCATGCAAGGACTGTAGCACATTTGTTATTATTACGCATTCATTACAGTGACGATTTTCAAAGTGTATTGCACAATAATGAATAATACATTCGAAATTGTATTCCTTCACATCCCACGAAAATCGGTCCGAGGCGGACAAGTTGAAAAGGCAGCTCGAGGGAGGTTTCCCTTCATTGAGTTTCCTTCCTGCTTTTTATGTGTGAAACTGTTCAAGGAATACGATACCGACGAGGGACAATCCCACGAAAATCGGTCCGAGGCGGACAAGTTGAAAAGGCAGCTCGAGGGAGGTTTCCCTTCATTGAGTTTCCTTCCTGCTTTTTATGTGTGAAACTGTTCAAGGAATACGATACCGACGAGGGACCCACAGGGAGGGGAGTCCATATTCAACGCGGATCCTATGGGGCGCGCCGAACAGTTCCCTATGTTGGTCCGCGTGCGCAACGTGGGAATGCGCGGCGCAGGCATGGAAGCGATATCGGAACATTTGAGCCTCGCGATTTACTTATTCGTGGGTGTTTACCTTATTGACATTTGCCTGTTTCTTGTATCTTTCATGGTTGGTGGTGAATACTGAAAGCGCCTCATTGTGGAAATGTATATACTGCATGGTGATGTTCCGCGAAACACGTGATTTCCGCTGTACAATACTCGATCAGTTATTCCTTCGTGAATGATATATGGTTAATATACTCGCCGGAATCGGCAAAGTTGATAAATTCACTAAATGTTTGTGTGTAAGATGGTGTATTTAGTATTTTCTTTCCAGCAGTGGAAAGCAGGGAAGGCTTTCCACATCTACAATATACCACCCGTGTTTGTGATACTGAACCGTACTACATATCCGTGCTTCGGGAACCCACATTGAAATACGAAGTCCCACTTTGACTGTGGTTCTTCATATGCTTCATATCCTGAAGTTATTCTTCTGTTGTACCTTTTTTATCAATGCTGTGAGATTTTAGCGGTGATTTTTGCGATCGGCGTTCTGTTCCATCATGGTTATCCGTGTGCCATTGCAAATTCCGGAATCATAAAAAATTATCATGAAGTGGTATATATTGATGCGAAAGGGAAAATGTGAAGGATGACTTACCGGAGGAAATATTGTTCACGAACGTGCCTTCCATGCTTATATACGTTATCTCATTGAATAGCTACATATTTTTTTGCCACGAAAGTGGGTTCAACGTATTCTCTGGCTTGACTAAGTTGGACGACTATCTTAGATTATGTTAATTGCATGATTGTTTCCGAACAAAATACTTTTTTTTTAATGATCGTGAAGTTTAATTCGTGTGAAAGAAATCCGGAATGCTTTAATTCAGATTTGGGAGGCGCGGGTTAGAATTAATTTCTGTCGGAATTCGTTAAAGTTTATGAAACTGACAACTGATGAAGCTTGTGTGTATAGACCTGACACGTCTCATCGGATTCCTTAAATAATATCGAATGTAACGAGTGTTCTATGTCGTTGCAGGTGAATTATTTATTTCACTTGTTCGAACTTATCAAAAGGAAGTTACTTCCGAGTTCCGAGTGTTTGTGTGGGCAACCTTTTCGCGAAGTGTGCTTTCTAAAATTGCGTAAGTAACCAACCGTGTCTCATGGGAGTTTCCAGGGGATGTGAATGATGGAAGATTTAAGTGGTTCGTGGTCTGTGTTCAACCGACTACTCCCCATCAATGCATCTGCGTCGTGGCTCATCCGTGATACTTCAGGAGTCAATGGTGAGAATGTATTGTTTTCTGAATAAGTATAGCTGATATGAAATCTTCCGATTCAGTACTGCAGTACTGTAATTATCTTTGTGCAAGCCGTTTTCATTGTTACGCTTCTGTGCCCAACGTGGAAAACGGTTTTGCTGAGTATTTAGAAAAGGCCTTCATCCCGTGAAAGATTTCCGAGAGAACAATGTCGCAACATTTTATTCCCTTACCAAATGAAGCAAATTCATGCGTGTGGTGTAGCTGATATTCACTATACTGTACATGGCCTTGATCATTGGATTCATTGCCATAGTACCAAATCGAAAAGATATCGGGTGTATGAATAAAATTTTGCTTGACTGAAGCAAAACGATTTCAAGGTTCTGTTTAGGAATTCATTAAAGCGATAGCGAAGCTTTCTCTGACAATTTCTCTGGAATTATTCACTTCTCTCATTATCCGACTAAAACATGACGAGGAAATGATAACGGTATTCGTCTACAGATGAACGTGACAATCAACTTAGTACAATATTGTACTTCCTTGTGTTGGATATACAGTACTGGGAAGTACTGCACATCCTGGTTGGATTAATGATAAGATCTTGATTTAATTTATAAATATTTGAACTGATTCCAATGTGCGTTTTTTTCTGGGCTTCTTACGTCGAAAAATAACGGAACGTTTCGAAATTGGTTGAGTTAATTAATTATTTGCAAGTATAAGTTCTTGGCAAGTTGACAAGTGTGATCGGCTATCGAAAATCATACTGGATGCAAACCTATTAGCTCTTGAACACGAACTTTACGAAGGATTAATGCGTGTTTAGATTGATTAGAATTTAGAATGAACGAACCAAGACTTTTTGTTTGGCTTTGATGATTCTGTTCATGGTCTGATAGAGTTGAACCTCAATAATACAGTACTGTAATTCGAACCTCTCTAAGCTGAATAACTCGTCATGTCGAATTCTTTTCAAATTCCTGCCTGATTTCTCTTTGAAGCATTGTATTTAAAACCTTCTTGACTCGAAAGCTTTCCTTCGCAAACCTCCATAACACGAATTTTTTCCGGGCCTTGTGGAGTTTTGGTTTAGGTTATTATTTCGTTGACACGGGAAAGATAAAAGCAATAAAAAATGTGACAGATGTGTTCTAAAAGGACGTGAAAGACTGATGGGGTTGGTGAACCCTGGCCTCCAAGCATCTCATCAACTCAATTAAGAAGCTATTCAAGGACCAGAATATCATCAATTAAAATTTCCTATAATGCTTCTTCCTTTCCCCGAACAGAAGAGATTGTTTCCTGAACTATAGAAACCTTATTAAATCGTATTTTTGTCGCTGGACCCTTGAAATTCCACTGGACGAGGTTTCACACGAGTTAAGTAATATAACGTCGTCGCTTTACAATGATTATTAAATTCTGGCGCATCCGGCATTTTTGAGCCTGTATTACGATTTAGGCTTTCATAAATGTATCATTCAGGTCGAGGTAATTTTTCAAGTTCAAAATGTGATCGGAAAAATGAAAAAGTCGTGACCATTCCAGGTCACGACTTGAAATTTGAATTGCGTCTTGAATTTTGAAATCTATTATAGCATTCTTCATCATCGTCTAGGAATTATGCAGTGAAGTTATTTTTGCTTGATATTCAAGATTCTGAGCAAGTAGATCATCGTCTTCTTATGAAAATTGGAAGCCAACTGAATCGGAGGAGTTCATGTTGCTCGAGTGAAGACTCGCAATATTATCTCGGTATTGTCCCGAGTCAGAAAATTATAGTACAATATTGTAATGCTAATGATGTTTTACAGTACTACCTTACTAAAACAACGGATCCCTGATTTTTTTTACAGATTCAGAAGTCCCGTACTTGCCAGCGTCGTGTTGTGTCGTGTCGGAAGTGACGTGGTACGCGTTCGCGTTGGTGACCTTCAGTGTCATTGTCCTCTTGGTCTTCTCCATCCACTACCTGAGGTTTGTTTCCGCATTCCGAATCTTGTTGACCTCGGTTTAGCCAGGTTCCCGTTTTTCCATTGATGACACCTCCCGCGATGAAAAAATTACAATATTCATCTGGTGAAAGAGTTCACGAAAAAAAAAGTGGGAACTGTACCAGGTGCGGGCTAAAAAAAAAAGTGAACAGATTTTTGATTTAAGATATCTCCGTTAAAAATTAAGGTGCAACAATGTAAAAAAAAACCAAATTAAAGCTTAATTAAATTATCTTTCAAATGATTTTGTTCTATACTGTAGTCTCAATAAGTGTCATGAAATAGTCACACAAATCGTTTGATGAAAAAAAAATGTTGTCACGCGACTCTTCCCGCTGAACTGCTGACTCCGAAACCTCCCAAAAATTACCTTGAAATTAGGACAACCCATATCAGTGCCCTAGAAACATTATCCAGCCAATTTGCGTCTTTCACGGAGACTTGAGGCTTGAAATGAAATACTAGGGGCTATTTCGTGCAATTATATTCGCGGGAATGAGTTATTATTGATTATTGGAAGAATATCGGTCTACGTAAAATTGAATCACAGTAGTTCAACCCGAAGAAGGACGTTTTGCGAGGACCAGAAGGAAATTCGTTGCAACCCACTGAAGAGAGCGTAGTTCTTATTCCATTTGTGCGGAAGTGCATTTTTCATTGAGTTGAAATGTTCCAGTAAATGAATGAATGAACAGAACACTTTATTTGCTGCTTTTCAGCGTTCACAAGGTTCCATCAAGATTTCCACAACGGAACCCCCTTCCCACCCAACCCAAATCCACTCAATGACATTATACACTTCAGAGCAGGAATGCACCAATTGATAACACAAATAAAAGAAAATACAATACGACATGAAATACTACTGGACATCTGACATGTATGCATACCCCCATTCATTCCCTGACATTGGTTAGATAGATCATTCCAGTAGACCATAAAAGAAATTCATGTTCATTGAATACCATCAAGCATTGTGATTCAATGATGTTAAAGATGGTTTTATGCACTACGGATAAATATGTAATGTGATCACTGCTTCATCCTGCGGTTTTCCGTTTCGATGACTTGGTGTGGGTAGATGTCGCTAGTGATCTCATTCCCTCTCACACATACGCCTTCATTCAAAATTCCTTTTCACTTTCAATCTGGTTCTTCGCTTATTGTGACTTCATGAGCTTTTATATACAGCAAAACAAGGAGGTCCTTCGGATTCTTAGCAGAATTTCCACGACGTACTGAGTTTAACGATTTTCTTGGGTCGTCTCTTGTCTCAACTTATTTGAAGTACTGTATTATTCATGTGTCCACGACGACCTGACAAGCTTCGATGCAGGTCTATATACTTCCCGAGCGTTGCAAAAGATTCGATTCTCCGAAATTCGGGTGGATTCTCTTTACAGCAGTCTCGTCTACCAAGTTTTTCTCTGTATAACGAGTTTGTTTTTTATTACTCTGTCGGGTTCCCTCCCCAGGGAGGGGTCTCTACAACGGATTTTCTGGTTCCTTGACTTTCTTTGTAGATGAATGTTCACCCTGTGTACAGTGGTTGACTTTATCACTGCTGAAGTGCCAAGTGACTTTCATTTTAATGCTATGCAAGGGGTCTGACAAAAGTTCTTGGAACAGAAGCTGAAGCAACATATGATTGAGCTTGAAAGTAATTATTTATTTAGAAAAACATTCTTTAGCAGTGACGAAATACAGTCCTATTTGACATTGAAAAATCTGCAAAAGTCACCCTGGCAAATTTCTGCGCTTCACTCAAAAGATGAGGCGCATACCTCGCCTTTTTTTGTGCTTATTCCTGCTTCTATTTCAGGATGCTTGAAATATACATGGCATTAGTTCCAAGGGTTCCCTTCAGATCTTTTGAGGCAATTCTGTCATTTTTATCAACATCCGCCACGCTCTCATCCCAAGTGGCGGCTGTTGATAAAAATGGCGGCAACCCCTGAAGTTCATGCCTTGATAATTTCAAGAATTCTGAAGGGAAAGCTGGGTTGCATAAAAAAAATTGCGAGATTGGCGGCTCATCTTTGAAGAGTGGGAAGCTGCTAGGGTGAGTTTTGAAAAAAATAAATGAGAAAAATACTGTATCTCAAACACGGCTGATGTTTTTTTCCTTGTGCCAAGGAATGTTTTTCGTAAGCAATAACTATTTTTCAGCTCTGTGCTGAATTAATTCCTACTCAAATATTTGTTGGACGTTAGATTCCTCCCTCGTATGTACTCTTATTCGTTCGCAAATGAAGACATACGATTTGTGTGAATCACAATCTGTGAATTATTATCTTTGAATTTTGTACAGTATTTTAGTCGCCTATACTGATTCTATTCCGTTCGAATACGAATATGTGGAGTCGTTTTACACTGAACTGTAGCCCGAGTTATCCATGAAATTTTGACCTGTTTCCAAGACGAAGAAGCTTGGAGTTTCTAAACGTAGGTGACGTTCTCACCCCTCGTGACGTTGGGAAATGTGCTGATGCCATTCTGAAAACTCGAGAAATTCATTTTTTCCGACCCACGTAATTTTTCTGAGACGTTTGCTCCTCATTTTGTTTCTAGACGATGGAGTTCGGACCCGAAGCGGATGCGGAAGCGTCATGCTTCCATTCTTCGATACGGAATGGGTGAGTCTGAAAGCTTTTCCAGCCTCAGGAAAAACCTCTTCATTTTTGTTTTTCTCGTGGAATGGTGGTGAAATGATGATTTTGGGCCGAATTTATCTGTTGCGAGTGTGGCGAAAGGGAAAATACTGTTCTTGTTCTTCTGGACCACCGGAAGTGGGGATGAACGAGTCTTCATTACGTTGACTTCCTTTGCTCGATGTTCGTCGCATTTTCGCGCGCGCAGAAAAAAAATATATAGAAGAAATAATAGAATGTTGGCTGGGAAGAATATGCTGGTTCGAGAAACGAGACAGCTCGCTTAACATGGGGACATGTGCGAACTTCCGGTGGATTCTTTTCTTGTTGAACTGTTGGGGGTTATATTTCGACGAAGATAGAACTTCAAACTTCGTCTGGAAATCTGAATTTCGACAAGCTTAGCAGTTACGGTGAAATCTCGCGGAAACGAACTTTCATTTCTGGGACATGACGGAGCATTCGTTGGATCGATATTAATGGTTTTAACGCATTTTAGATGGACATTTTTTGCAAAGGGTTGATCAAGATAATTCAAGACCTGTCGTAATTTCCAAGTCTCTGATGAAATGGAAAGGAACATTTTTGAATATACATTACAGTATAGTAATTTTCTCTTATTGAACCTAAGTCTTTCTATATAAGTGCCATTTGTCTTAAAAAAAAAAAAAATTTATGTGGGAAGAATGCTCCCCTCTGAATCAAATGATTCACTCATTTCTGTTATTCTTTATAAAAAAAATAGTACTTTGAGCATACTGTTGATTTGAAAGAAAGGCGTGCTGTACATTCCAATGGATTTCTATGAAATATGTCATGTGTATTTTTGAACACTGAATTTTTTCTACTCTTCAGGAAATTTTGCGTCTTTGAGGAATTTGGAATGCTTCACCAGTTCAATTGTTCCCATTTTTCCGCCTTTTATGAAATGATACATGTGGCCTATGCACAGGAGTAGGGTTAGAATTCCATATACTGTACTGTATTGAGATTACAGTCTGAAATGAGTTTTTCAAAATTGGATTTTTCATGATGTGGAGCAAATACACATTTGGTCCTGGCCCGTGGAGAAAATGCCGTGAATAAAAATAATATCCGCGAAGAACTAATTGTTGTTGCAGGAAATTCGTTATACAGTAATTATATTTGTTGTGATGGAATTTTACTGTGCCTTGTCCGCATCAATGCTGTGAACAAAAAAACTTTATCACTGAATTTAATGAATTCATCGCAACTGTGTACCGCGTGGACTTTATTTAATAAAAATAGCTGTGATCCCCCTTAAGGTAGGTTTGATTGATTTAGATTTGCTTGGATCCATATAGAAAGTACATTGGAAGTGATAAAAAACATTTTATCCATGAGCAAATTTTTCCCCATTTGTGAACCCAGGATGCGACATTTGAGTTTCTTCTTATGTCATGACATAAAGTAACGTGCATTGCAGGCCCAAGGGGTACAAAAGACAAAATAATGTAACTGGACTTAAAACCTTTAGCAGGGTAATTCCGCTCCATTTTACTCAGCTCAATATGCGACAAGAACTTTTATTACGTGTCATGGACTAATAAACCTAGCTTTGGTGCAGGTCGGGAAATGTGAATCGTCAAGATGTTACCTGGGCGACATCTGGCGGGCAATTCACGAAACAATGACGTGCTTTGATGTGGATAGATTGCTAAAATGTTATTGAGATCACCTGGGGACGCGAAGTGAACAGTTCCAGGAATTATTTTTCATTTGGAAATTCGTGGGTCTGTGTCGTTTTTTAGTCACACAAAGTAATTGTGATGCTTATGAGTATCTGGCTGTGTTTGGCTTTATAGAGAGGATTGGTTGAAAATTCTTGATTTCATGTTACAACTGTCTGTTTAATCTTTTTGACTGCCTCTGTGCTGTAATGTCAATCTCATCGGTGCATATAGAGTACATGTGTTTTTGAAAGACAAATCTCCCTGGGAAGAGGCCGAATTCAGAAAAAATAGATTTGCTGCACATAATCAAATCAAAGACCGTGAAAATACATGTCAAAGGAACTCTATACAAAATAATTCAAGGGATTATTGTCTGGGCACCACAATTCGGAAAGCTCAATAAACTCTGGACTAGAGGTGCCGTAATGGAATTTTTACAAACCTCACTAAATTTGCAGGATAATAAAGCAATTAATAAATGTGTAGTGAAGGAAAACTTCCTAAAAGTTGTGTTAAGCCCATTTATAGGTATTGCAGATTTTAAACTGCATTAAAAATATTCCAGATGCAAGAGACATCTGAGTGCTGAGGCAGTTACCCAGCCTCCAAGGGGATTTAATTTTAAAAGTACAAAACTACATTATGACTGCAGAAAAATGAAAGAAGCTGGAGCATCCTCACTCCTTGGATGTTAAAAATACAGTACTGTATTTCATTGCACGTAACGTCCGGGTTCCCCATGTTTTCTGTTTTATTACATTGACCTGAATTTTGGAAATCGTCCCATTAAGGCGAGGTAAAATGAGTCGAGTTATACGCTGTTAAACTTGTATTACGTGTCAAGGGCTAATAAACCTAGCTTTGGTGCAGGTCGGGAAATGTGAATCGTCAAGATGTTACCTGGGCGACATCTGGCAGGCAATTCACGAAACAACGACGTGCTTTGATGTGAATATAGAATGCTAAAATTGTATTGAGATCACCTGGGGACGCGAAGTGAACAGTTCCAAGAATTATTTTTCATTTGGAAATTCGTGGGATTGTGTCGTTTTTTAGTCATACAAAGTAATTGTGATGCTTATGATTACCTGGCTTCAGAATGAGGATTGGATGAAAATTCTTGATTTTTATGTTACAACTGTCTGTTTCATTTTTTCTGCAAGTTAGCTGCCTCTGTGCTGTAATGTCAATATCCTCGGTGCATGTACAGTACATGTGTTTTTGAAAGACAAATCTCCCTTGGAATGAGGCCAAATTCAGAAAAAGTAGATTTGCTTTATATAATCAAATCAAAGAAAAGACCATACATATACAGTACTTGTCGAAGGAACCCTATAAAAAATAATTCAATGGATTATTTACTGGGCGCCACAATTCGGAAAGCTCAATAAACTTTGTACTAGAGGTGCTCTAATGGAATGTTTATAAACCTCACTACTTTGCAGGATAATGAAGCAATTAATAAATGTGTAATGAATGAAAACTTCATAAAAGTTGTGTTAAGCCCATTTAAGGGTATGTATTCTTTTTACTGTATTTATTCAAGTACCGTTTACCCGTGAGTAAGATGTGCTGCTTATACTTTAATGTAAAATTTGGGAAAATTTTATCGCTGAAAAATATGCGCGCCTTATTTTTCAGTTACCCAAATGCCTATTTTAAAAGTGCATGCGATAAAAATTTTAAAAGTCTATAAAATTTTCTGAAATTCGTTATAGAGATATTCCACCAGCAGTACAGGTAAATTCTCTTTACAACGAAAATCAAAGGAACAAGAAAAAAATTCGTGGTAGAGAATTTCGTTG
This sequence comes from Notodromas monacha, assembly GCA_905338405.1. Lineage (NCBI taxonomy): Eukaryota > Metazoa > Arthropoda > Ostracoda > Podocopida > Cyprididae > Notodromas > Notodromas monacha. Next base: position 17,540 of record CAJPEX010001166.1, read on the forward strand.
TAGAGAACCATTATAATATTTGGAGAGAACCCTATGTCTATGGGACCACATGAAAATTCCTGTTACACTGAAATTCATTGTAGACAGTATCATTGGTAGAGACAGCCCACCTGTGGAAGGGTCGAGACCCTCTGCCTTGGACACACGTTACAAATACTGGGATCACCGGATGTGAGTGGGATGAATGACGTCGTGGCAGAAAGAACCCATCTTTCTTGGAACCCATTCCTTTCCTGTCCAATTTTTTGTTTGTTTGTTGAGTATACGTTCTGCGTTTCTGACGTCGTTGGAGAGAGACATTTATTTGCAAGAACGGTTTTTGGTACTTGGTACAGGTCACAGCCGTCCGTATGGCCCAGATCAAACGCAAAGAAATGCCTGTGTGATTTATTTATTTTTTATATCTGCGTGCTTTCTAGCTTGTTCGCCATTTTGACAGGCGTTGGAGGGGCAAGTGTGCAGAATTGTTGATGACGTCACTACATGGTTCATATGCGTCTCTATTTTCTCTGTAATTAGCATTTTCCTGAAATGAAGCCAGAAATTATGAAACTTTTGTATACAGTTGAACCTCGATAACTCGAACCTCCCCAAATCCAAGACTTTCCTATGTCGAATTTATTTCTACAATTCCCTGTCTGAATTTTCTTAGAATCAATGCGTTAGAAACCTAACTAAGTCCAAGGAATAATTCCGAAAATCTTCGTAACTCGAATTTTCTGAAGGCTCTGTGGCTATCATTTTATCGACATGGGGAAATATCACGAGTTCCAAAATACAATTTTAATTTCCTGTAATTTTTCTGTATTTTCCCGACACAAATGCTTCTTTCCTGAACTCGAAAATTCACTAACTCGAATTTTTTTGCTGGTCCCTTGGAATTTTATTTAAAGAGGTTAAAGTTTTTGTAGTAAGACTCATTAGGAGTAATATTTGTGTGTTGTTGTCAGGCAGAGATCATTTTTGGAGCTCTTCTTGTAGAATTTAGCAGAGGGGTGCTCAAAACAAAATTGCATCGATTTTCGAAATGAAGAAATACTTCTTGATTTTGTGAAAAAAACAAAGGTTGCATTAAATTGAAGAATGCATCCAATTACCGCTTTTTATCATTGCGATATCAAGGCTAAATCTGCGTTGGTGTGAAAAATGTGTACGTCATCGACAAAAATAACTTTTAAAAATTGATCGAATGTCGTCTTACGTTTTTCTTCTTCTTTCGGGAAATCTTATTCATTTTATAAGTTCTAATCTTACTGTACTTTAAAAAAGTTTGAGTGATTAATAAATGTTGAGCAAGATTTTTTCGATATATACGAGGGTTGTCCAACTTCTGATCGACCTTAATGATTAATTTTGTTTGAAGACGAAAAAAATTGGAATGCATCAGTAATTTTGAAATTTCTAAAACATTTAAATGCTTCAAAATTTAGAACTAAGCACTTTTTTCTTAATAATTTTTTCCATTTCCTTGGGGATAAAAATAATGCTGATTGAGCTGTAACAGTAAAAATTGCAGTCCCTGTCTGAGCTCGATTCGAGGTTTCGTTTTCCATTCACAGTACTGTATATACTATGGAGGTTTTTACCATTTAACTATGCTTATTGTATGAAAATCGGTCGAAATTTTACCCCACCCTTTTATGAAAATGTGTTTTGTGGATGCCATTACGGTATACATTTTGAGAAGCAGATGTTCTGCGTGGTTTATAGAAGTACCGTCGAGTTTCAAGTCCTTCGCTTCTCAGATTTGAAGGACTGGCTCAGCTTTAGAGGATTTTCGTTTTGTTTTTTCGTCCCTGTCTGACAATTTCACAAGTTGGCGGAATATTTTCGCGAAGCTTCGAAAAATTCTGGAGCGATATTTTCGAAATTTTCCCCTCTATTTGGTAGGACAGGTCGGATGTTTTTTTCTGGTCGAACACGGATACTTCGCCTCATATAAATACAGTATATTTAATATATAAATCACGACTAAAAGGGTCGTGATGTAGCGCTTTGCAACCGGAAATCACGACCCTTTTAAATGTTATTTCTTTTGCCGGAAATGAAAGCAGACTATTGATGTGAAAATGTTTTGAAGGAAATCCGCCCGAGGCAGATTTGTTAGGGGAGGGGGTTCGCATTTGAGAAAACAAGTGCAGGAAGCCCATCTTTAATGCGTTTGTTGTAGATCGCTTTAGAAAAACAAAACACATTGCAGTTGAACCTTGGTAACTTGAGCCGAAGACTCTGTCTGAATTGTTTTTGAAAACATGCATTAAAAACCTCTTTAACTCGAAGGCTATCCCCCTCTAACCCCCATTAGTTGAATTTCCTGTTGTTATTTCGTCATTTTCTTTTTTTGCACAGGAAATTAAATGTAATGATTTGTTTTGAAAAAGAGTGAACGACTAATAGGACGAATTAGTCTCCTTGCCTTCAACCCTAGAATCCTTTTAAGAAACAATTTCAGGCTCAACCCATCACGAATTTGAATTTCCTATAAATATTCGAGTTGTCTTTCCGGAAACAAACGTGTTTCCAAAACTGGGAACCTGTCTGATTAGATTTTTTCGCTGGTCCCGTGAAGCGTGGTTTTATTGATTCGTGGATCAACGCTGCAAAAATTCAGAATGGGTTCATTATCACCGGACTTCTCCTTTCCAAATGATGTCATGTCTGCAGTAATTTAAAAACTTCAACTAACATGATTATGTTTCAATTTTGAGCCGCGAACCTACGAGATAAAATGTGATTTCAACAAGTCTACTCTTCTATGAGAAGTTTGCACTGAAAACTTTGAGTATTAGCGTGTTTCACAGACTTGGCCGGATTTCAGGAGCAAATTCATGATTACGAGTCAAACTATGCGATGCTCACCACCACGAATGGCGGAAACTTTCTGATGAGTGTTTGGATGCTGCCGTAATTTTGAATTTATTTGGATAATTCGCGAAATGGAAGGATTATTTTTCGTGCATTCCTTTGGAGGAGGAAAAATAAAATTCGGGGAAAATGACGGGCACAGGAAATGGGGCGGAAATAATCCTGCAACGAACATGTACTGTACATGATTCGAAGGAAGGGAGTCGATTTTCCATGAAAAGAAATGTTTTGCAGTAGTGTAGTACGATGAACGATTCTCTTTTCTCATAATTGATTCGCTTGAGAACTCTTTGATTACGTGAGTGATTCTTAACCCTCATCCGATAATTAAAGTTGACATCGCCTGGGGTTTTCCTAGGTTTTGAAGACCCCTAGATGCGACGTAATTGGTGCATCAAGAGTGTCCCCAAGTAATCAATTTTAGGGTTGGAAATATCTGTTTCTTGTAATTTGGCCTGAAATGTATTCGCAATTTTATCTCAAAATGTCCCTGTGTTGAGTCACTGTCCTCATGTCGGGACTTATTTATTGATTTTCTTCTGGGAAAATAAGTGTCCCTATGTCGAATTGTCCGCAGGTCGAGGTGTCCGCATGTGGGGGTCTCACTGTATTCAGTTCTTTTCTCAAACACATTTTTCATGAGTTTTGCTTTGATAAACTTTTTTATTTAATTGAATGAAATTTTCTTGCTCAACTGACAACTGCAATTTACCTCTCCTTGAAATTCCTACGTTCGTGTAAGAAAATTTTACCCGGGTTTTTGAAGTATTGAGCTCTTTTATCAAGCACAGCTTTCATGATTTTTGCTTCGTAAATATCCGTGATAGTGTTGAATTACGTTTTGTTTCTCTATGGACCAGTAAAATTGACCTCTCCATGAAATCCCTACGTTTTTTTTCGTGTAAAAAAAAAAAAAAACTGGCCTAGGTTTTGAAGCACTGAATTCTCTTATCAAACGCATCTTTCATGATTTTTGCTTCGTAAAATTCGTGATTGTTTTGAATGAAATTTCAATTCTCCACTGTCCACTCCAATTTATCCCAGCTTGAAATCCCTGAGTTCGTAAAAGAAAAATGTGTCCAGGTTTCAAAGTACTGAGTCCTGTGAACAAATACTGTAAATGTATCATGCTTTTTGCTTTGTACAATTCCTAATTGTCGTGAATGACGTTTTGCTTCTACACTGATCCACTTCGAGTTACCTTCTCCTTGAAACCCATATGAGCGAACAAGAAAAATTTGTTTACATGATGGATACTGCAATATAAGTTAGACCAGTGTTGCCAACCCTTGGCGAACCACCGCCTGTCCGAAGAAGTTTCTTGCTGGTCAACGCGAAATTTTCTTCACGATTTAAAATTGATGAAAAGTAACAATGAAGTCTGTTATCGTTATCTGAAGATTTTGAGAGGAAATGGCAGTCAAATTATCTGATGAAAAGTAAAAGTTGGCTTTTCTCTTATAGCAAGCACTTCAGACAAATTTTCACTTGCTGAAATTAATTATTTTAATTTTTCTATTTTGCGGAATCTTTCTTCAAGCTCACTTTTCTAATTTTTTTTTTTAGAAATTCCACCATAGCTCCTTTATTGGTTCTCAATTCAAGTTTTGCGAAAAAGCAGACGTTTTCAAGCCCCTGCCACAAAATCTTTCAAACAAAACTTTTTTCAGTTTTCAAAAATTTCATAAAACTTTGCCAGTCCGCTGCAGTTTTTTTCAAGTTTTCCGATCCGCAAAAAAAAAAAAAAAACATTTGGAAATTTGTCACTCCGTGGGCCCAAAAAGTTGGGCAACACTGAGTTAGACAGCCCTCTTCGATAAAATGGCACTTGCTGGTCTATAGTCCATTACATTTGCGTGTCCTATCGCAGAGGCAAAATTCCTGTGCACAATGCCTCTCGCTTTCTTGTCTACGTCTTGGAATATTGCTCAGATCACAGAGCCCTTTAATGTCTGTCACCAAAGATGGAATTTATTTTGCACATGGAAGTGTTGATGAAAACAGGCGCAGTTTCCCGGGTAAGTTGAAGAATTCAGGCGTCCTATGTTCATCCCTCCTGTTAAGGAAGAGTCATAGGTTAGCACAGAGTGGAATGACTTGAAGGGTATACACACGTCCTTTGTTTTTGTTCAAGAGATGAAAGGGGGAAAAGAAAGAGAAAAAAAACGTGCTGTAGAGGGTGGGCAAAAAAAGTCGGCCAATTTTTGAATAACAATGGATCAGTAGGATATTGTGCTGCAGCAAACAAAACTAAACACAAGGTTAGAGCTTGTTCAGTTTCCTTTCAAATGAAAGTGTTTCATTCAAATCGTTTTTGTGACCAAGTGGACCAACCTTCCATTTTCTGTTTATTTTTCATTGCTCAAGCGCACTTTGATACTGAGCTCTTGTCATTTACAAATTGGTTCCCTTAAAAATTGGTTCAAACTTGGTTCCAAAAAATGAACCGATTTTGAATGACAAGAGTTGCATAGCAAATTGAGCTGGAGGAAAAAAAACCACAAAATGAAAGCTTCTTCAGTTTCCTTCCAAATGGTAGTTTTTCATTTAAATGGGTTTTGTGACCAATGCCTTTATGCTTTTGAACACAAAACCATATCATTTGGAAGGGAATTGACCAACCATTCATTTCGTTCATTTTTCGTTGCTGCAGCTCAATTTGCTGGCTGAGATATTGTCACTGAAAAATTGATTAATTTAAAAATCTTTTTAAAAAATGTGAACCGATTTTCAAATAATAATTGATTAGTATCAAATTGAGCTATACAGGCCTACAGCAATGAATAAAACACGGAATGAATGGTTGTTGAATTTCATTTCAAAGTTTACTTCATCATTCCTATGGCTTTTTTGACCATTCCTCTTTTTCTTTATTGATAATAAAAACACCATATCAATCGACGGGAAAGCAAAATACTTTACTGTATTTTCATTTGGTGGTTTTTTCCATTCCTGCCGCTCAATTTGATACTGAGCTAATGTCATTCAAAATTGTTTCACTTTTTTGAACCAATTTTGAAAGGATTTTCAAGTGAACTCATTTGTAAATGACAACAGCTCTCAGTAGCATATTGAGCTACAACAATGACAAATAAACACCAAATGGAAGGTTGGTAAATTTCCTTTCAAATGATGTGGTGGTTTCAATGTCCCTATAAGTGCCACCGTGCGAGAAAAAGACTTTAAGCCTAAGTAATCTCACAAAGAGGAAAAGTTAGTGAAATGAATGAATTGCTTTGAATCAAACAGATGCTTGGAAAGAAGCTTTTGAATTTGACGAAGTCTGTTGAATAAATGATCAGTGCTTATGGAATTTTATGAATAGAGATGGAAGAAAACACTTTCAAGAAACCGGGCTGCGGTCAGGATGATTTTGTCATAGTTTAAGATGATTTATTTCAAGGATGGGAATTTGAATTTACTGCTCAGCATTTAACACAATTTGCAAACAGCTTCTCTGCTTGAAGATCCTCTCAGGTTTGCAACTTGAATGCAAGTGTTTTAATCAAGAGAATTTTAGGAATCAGGAAAGGAAGAGTTGAAGGACAAGAAGGATAATAGTTTATTCAGAAATGTCCTTGCTGGGCCTGGAAACCAAACTTGGGTTTGGTTCACAGGCTTCAGCAGAAACTGCAAAAATTTTTGACAGAATTAGGAAGAAGAATTACTTGGCTGGCGCTGAATTATTGGCTCATCAAAGTTTTTTCCAACCCAAGGCATGGTAACAAAGGCCATTTGAATGAAAAATAGGCATTGAAACGGAAATTGTGAACAAGGTTTAATTTTATTTATTTTTTTTTCTTATTCCTGTAGCTCAATCTGCTACTGAGCTGTAGTGTCATTTGATAATTAGTCGCTTTTTTTGGGCTGACCCTGTTTAAACATAAAACTAAGCCGGGATTTCCATTTGTAAGGCGATAAGGCCCGACACACCCTGCAATAAGTACTCGTCGTCGGCCTCTGTAATGGTCTCTTTTCGGTGGCCCCGGACGCCGCGGCTCCTTGGCCATTTTTCGCCTGCGATTTGGCAGCTTGCCAATGAACATGGACGAACCCGAGGAACGCAGCCCCCACCCCCTTTTTTTTGGGGTTTTTTTTTGTGTGTGTGTTTTTTCTTGCGTCATGCATATATATGCTGTAAGCAACCATAGTCCGGATCTCGCTCCTCTCTTGACGACATAGGACCACATGCACCATGTTTTCGGTTCATTCATGATTTTTCGTCTTTATCCCAGCAGCTCCCACCCTCCCTTTTTTTCTTATTATATTATTTTTTTCTTGGTGCTCTCCGCCCGTGACCTGGTTTCGTTCCGGCGGCAAAGAACCTAACCTGCGTTTTCCACCCCCTCTCCCCTTTCTTTTCCGTCTGTGTCAGCATATTATGGGGTACAGGTGGGGATGTCTTCCCATGAACTTGTGAATGAAGCACATTCATCTGCATTCTGTGGAGCTGGCCAAAAAATATGTAAAGGCTGGCGATTGATGTACGGGAATTATTAACGTACCGATGGTACGTGATGTGCATGTGGTACGCGAGATTTCTTGGAATGTACCAGGGCATAGAAAGTGAAGCTCTCAGACGGTTGATACATTTGTAGAACAGGTTTAGGGAAGAGATAAAGGCCTCTTGAAATGGTCAGGAAGAGTACCCGTTATAAAACACCCATATTTACTTGAGTACCACGCGCTCCTCAGTTTTTTGTCATGAAATTTACATAAGAAATTATCCCTACATCAGACAAGCACCTCCGTTTTATATGATTGAAAATTTAATTTTATTTAAAATTATAATGTGTAACAAAAGAATCCCAAGAATACAGTACAGTATAGGAAAATGCATCACTTTAACTGAATTTGTTGTTTATTTGTACCTGTACCTACGAATTGATCACTTATGGCTCAAACCACTAATTTTCAAATTTTTTACTCCAGAAAATGTATACCCGCATTCCACGCGCACACCAATTTTCTGCATTTATTTTGCAGAAAAAAGGTGCACTTGGTACTTGAGTAAATACAGTATACAGTTGAACCTCAATTTAGTGCTACCGTTTGTCCTGGCCTGTTCTGGGGCACAAGTAGAAGGTATTATTGTATATGAGAGAGAGAGAGTGCCAGTTGAGAGTTTTCATTGTTGGAGAAATAATCTTGTTTACAGAATTTTTAGGCTGGGTGGGGTGATTTATAAGAGAGAGCCAAAATGAATAATTTGAAGCTTCAAGGTACAGCACTGTTTTTTTGGCATTTCCATATAAGTCAGAATATATTCGGATTTTAAGCATATAATGTATATTTAAAGATCAGTAGTTTTTCTCAAGATATTTTGTGCATTTTAGTTAGTTTTACATCAAGTGTTATCATGAAGGAATCACCAAATGCTTCCACCTTTTTAAATTTTGCATGAAGGAGTGACTTATGCAAAAAAATATTATTTTCAACAGTGTAAATTCAAAAATAGATTGTTCACAATTATCCTGGGTTTTGTGAGCATGGGTATGTTATTCTCAGTTATAAGTCTCATCAACCAATGATATACATAAAAAATGTTTGTTTACTTCAGTTTCTGCCCATTTTATAAACATGACAAACATTTTTTGTGGCACAGAGTTGGCACCAAATTGGGGTTTTCCTTGAGAACATAAAGGGAAGTTTTGTACAAAGGAAGTTTGTGGCACTATGAAAGGGTGGCATTCAATTTCGGGGGGGGGGGGGGCATCTAATCAGGGTTTGACTATACACACTGTACTAGGGAAATTTGATTGAGCGTATTACTGCAACTATGAGAGATTACATTTTCAATTTGATCTTTCCGAAGTTTTGTGAACATTTGGAAATTAATTTGAAGGGATGCAGCCTAATTTATATTTGCACAAGTATTGCCCAACATGCAACATTCTGAGCAGCGCAGTCCTGCTCTGGAAGCAGTTTGATTCTTCATGATTTAAAAGTATTAAAACCAAATACAGCACTGCTGTAGTATTGCAACTGTGATTTTTGATGTCTTTTATTTTGGCCTGTACATTACGAGTGCATATTAATGATGTACCGCATGGTCTTAGGAACATTACCCACAAAATTTTCTTCATTTCCTTTATTTCCCAATGAGACTACATCAGTATATGTATAAGAGAATCCCATAGCTGGGTGATCATGAAACCCAGTGTTGGGCAAGAAACCCTGAAAATCAGGGGGCTAGGCAGAAGAAGAAGAAGCAATGGCATTTGCTTCCCAGTCTTCCAGAACTGGCTGGCATAGGGTGAGTTGAGCTTGTTTCCGTTCACGCCCCGCACGTTGGCCAAGGTTGGAAGCCGGAAACCGGACGTGCGTGCCAAAGCCCTTGACTCCTTCTCACTGTCTCCCTGTCTGTCCCCCTGTCAGACGTCAGGGATGTGGGCTTGGGGAACGGATCTCTACCTTATCCCTCTTATTGTAGCCCTCTTGTCCCAGCACCCGCGTGTTACCAGCTCATTCTCTGCTGGCGTTGGGTCATTCCCTGGATGAGCAATTCATCAGCGTGGGCCTGCCTGACTGACCCCTGCTAATCTCCCCATTTTTTTCTGATGACGAATAATCCTCTAATTTTTTCGAGTTTTCTACCCCACTCGAAAAACTTGTGTGCGTATATTCCATGAAATCAAAGGAAGGGCGTGAAAGTCCTGTATAAGCAATTCCCTCGCATTTTTGAAAAGATGCTGGTCAAAATCAGCAAAAATTTCAACGTTTTCCGCCCGAATGTCAGTTTTTTTGTCGCGAACTTTCTTCTCCCGAAAGATTTTGAAGAACTTGGAGCGGTATTTTATTTTACGGTTCATTTCCCAAGCCTGTTTTTGCTGTCACTGTCGATTGTTGACTCAAAGTTTCCCCATGTCTATAGCAGCTGTCGGCAGTAAAATCCCGAAACTTGGAAAGAAGGACCTAAAGACTCAAGAGGGGATTTTTATGACCCCTTGCTGGAATTTGCCCAGATTTGTTTTCGTCGCGAATATCGCCGCGTTCGTTCGAATAGTCTTCTGCTATTTTTCTTCTGTTCAATTGGCGTGCTGATGACAGCAGGACGTTTATCTTCAGTGCACACTCTTCCGATGTATGTGTGTGCCCTCAATTCATCTTTGATCGCGCAATTTTTTTTTGTATGGTGAGCCGTTTTATACTGTTATGTAATTCCAGAATGATTTTGGAACAGCTCGGACTTTTTGATCGCGCGAATATTTTCATGACAAAACTTGAGTCTGCAGCAGGAATTGTTTTTGAGGATTTTTGCTCATAGCCGAACTTCAAGGAGGCAGCGAACATTTCGAGATAGATGGGGTTTTCTTTAGAGAATAAAACACATGTTTTTGTTTTGGCGAAGATACAGAAATGACAGGAAATAGCTATTGGTGCTATTCTAGGCCATAAATTGTTCTTTAAATGAGCTGAGAGGATGTTGAAGTGGGAGGCAAGGATTCATTTGCCCAGTTAGTCCTTCACTTCCGTTCAAAACACATAGTTTCGTTTTTTTTTTTTGGTTGCTTCTTCTACTTCGGGTGTCAATAAAATGACAGCCGAAAGTCCTCAAGATAATCTGAATTATGGAGGTTTGAAAAGAAAAACTTGAGCTTGGGAGGTTTTTCATGCAATACTTTGAAGGGAATTCCGGCCGGAAATTGAAGGAAAAAATATTCTTCGTATGGAGGTATTCGACTTTCGAGGGCTCGATTTATCGAGGAGTCCCGGAAAAGCGCTGAGAAAAAAAATTAATTCATAATTCGAGCATAAAAAACTGTTGAAGCTCAAGAAATCAGTTCAAAGATGTTGGAATCACGCGCACACGCTGTTGAAATAATCCAAGCCCAACATCCACGAGACGCCACAGGGTAAATCCCAGCCCTCAAAAAAGTGGATAAATCAAAGAAGTGAAATTCAGGCCTCTCTGGAAATTGCGCCACTCGAAAATCAGGAGAAATTAAACATCAAAAGTATGATTTTATCATCTTTTGGTCTCTGGCATTTGAAGAAAGCAGTTGTTGAAAGCGTGTGTTGATTTTCGGAATGTGGAATTGCTTCTTGTGTCGTAGTGAAATCTTTAGTGGAGTTTTGAATTTGAAAGCAATCGGCTATCAGCTTGGGAAAAATCGGGGAAGTTTGGGAATCAGTTTTTGGTGCCTCATTTTGTTCACGTGGGTATTTTTGTCTGAGAGGTAAGTGCAAGCAAAATTTATTCTGTGAAGTACAGTACAAATGTGCAAAATCGAAGGTTGTACCCGGATCCCAAATGAGTGTGCAAAGCAAGAGGTTGACCAGAGAGTAAAACACTTCAATTGGTTTGTGCGCAACCAACCTAAGGGATTTGCAATCCCAAGAAACAAGCGCAACTTGTAATTTCTTCTCAAGTACAACAAGAGCTGAAAATAACTTGTGACCAAAATTCCAGGGTATCCACTTCTTGTGAAATTAAGAGTCCAAAAAACAGTATCAATTTACATCCTTCCGGCATATTCTCCTTCAGAAAAGGGGCTGCTGCTTATCTTGGGAACTCAGGTCCCATTTATACCTGCGCAAATAATTGGCAGGAACAGGTAAGGTGGTCCAAAAAAGGGCGGTTGATGTTAACGAGTTGATTGATAAATCACGTGCTTTTGACTTTTGGGAGAGTTTTCCCAAGTCATTAAGCGACATCTGGCCTTTTTCTGTGCATTTCCCAAAGCAGGAAATGCGCATTCCTATGATGAATGCTCAGGGTGGTGAGGAGGAGGGGAAGATCCCTTCTTTCTCATGATTGGGCTGTTGGAGACCCAAACTCAAGTTCCCAGCCACCTGGGGTCTTGTTTTCACCCCTCTCGTTTGTAACACGAGGAGAGCAATTACTCCTCATGCCAAAGCAGAGTTTTGTAGTTGGGTTTTTTATGACCCGGTTTCCTGCTAGTTTATAACTCAGGCAACAACAAATTTATTGCATTGCTGTTGCCGGTTTTTGGCAGTTACACAAGCTCTCAGGCCTGCGCAGAAGCAGCGTTTTTGTTGGAACCAAATGCTTTCCTCTTTTAGGTTCTCACAACAAATTAGCTTGAAATTCAGCCCTTTGTAATTGAGGGCAGGCTGGGCAACTAGCTGATTGATGGGTTTTATTTTTTCCTTCCTGTTTTTTCGTGTTCCTCATTTGGTCTTGGAATTCTGAGTTCCCCTAGCACCAGCTTCAACTGTAAGTTCCGCCTCCGAAACCCTAACCCTGTTCGCACTTTTGGGTCTTGTTCATAGGAACGGAAGTTCGAACCACAGAAAGACTGGGATCCAACCTGGTTGGGAACAGAACCCCGTTGAAGTTTTTATCCCGCCGTTACCTTCGCATCCTTCTCTCTCTCTCTCGACGTGTGTGTATATGTTTGTTTGTTTCCCCCCTTTTTTCAACTTCGAACTTTCCTACGTGTCTTTTCAATGTTTTAATTCCGCGCTCAGTCTTCTGTGTTCCGGGCATTTTCTGTCGAGTTGCTGGCGTGGCGAGGAATGCAGCAGGTCGTCTTTGGGTGTCCCCGCTTTGTTCAAGCAGTTGTTGTTGGTTGTGGCTTGTGGGTGAACTTGTGTCTCTTTTCTTTTTTTCTTTGTTTTAGGCCTTTTTAGTGATTTTTTTTTTTCTTCTTGGGGTGACGATTTTCAGCTGTGTTCGGATTCGAGTTTTCGAGGCGTTGTATGTAACAGTTGCTGCTTGTTTGGATTTTTTGTCAAGAAGCCAAAAACTTGTGCCGCAACTTTCGTGAACTGTGCGAACATGGGGGTGGCAGAGTTTTTTTTTTTTTCTTTTCTTTGGTTTGGACTTGTTCAGCAGGTGGTGTGTAACGTTATATTCTGGAACTGAAACCTATTTTAAGGCACTGAATTTTGCAGTTTCAAGAATAGTACGGGCTTTTTCTATGGGGCCTATTGAACATAGTTTTTTTTGTCTTTTTATTGAGTTGCTGATCTATTCCTGGAATGCAGATGACGTGAGTACCTGTGATTTCGTTGTGGTTTCTCTTTGACATGCGTGGCATTCGTGAAATGATGCTCGTGTGTCGAGACCTGGGTCTGATTATGGCGAATTATTGAAAAAAAAATTAATGCACCAGTCCCGAAAACTGGAATTTGTAAAACGAATGATAATGTATTTGCATGAACGAAACGAGGACAGGCGTTTGGTCTGTGAACTTCGATTTAAAATATATGTATATTTCTATTTAAGCTTTTTTCCCGTGATTCGGAGGGATTTCTCAAATGATGCAGACTTTCAATAACTGACGTATGGATGACGAAGAAGCCTATGAAAAAGGGGATTATTCATTTCAACCGGCCTCAACGATTTTTACCTGTGACTCAGTGGTGTTTTGAATCACTCTTGATATTTGAATTTTTTTTGGGAAAATGAAATGATACCGGGATCACGATTAAAAAAACTATTTCTTACGAGGGATTTTCAACGTTTGGAACTGTGAGAAGACGTTATATGAAAATCCGAAATCGGAAAGTTTTTTTCGACAACTGAAAACTCCTGTGAAATACTTCACACTTTTAAAATTAATTTCAACATAAACCAAATACTGCACCATGATACAGAATTCTACTGTACAGTAGTGGAAAAATATGCGTATTGAAGGGATGTTGTCAAGTGAATCGACGTTTGTACAAGGAGATGGTTTTCACGAACTGCAAATTTTTGTTCCTATTTTTGCTGTTTTTTTCAGCATTGTAACGTGCTTGATAGTTGAATGTCAGACCTGAAGATAAAAAAGACAAGACAAAACTCTGGTGCAAAGAAGTATGTTACATGACTTTGGGGGCGTTAAAACCGGCTGCTGACAAACTTGAAATAAGAGAATTCAAAGGTGAAGTTCGATACAAAGACGTTGAGAACGTCTGCCTGTGTTACGCACATTCCTTGAAACTTTGAAGATCAATCCATACCTGAAAAACACGCCCACTGAATTATTGCATCATCAGCAATTTTTGAAAGTTTGAAATGCAAATGCGTTCTACAGTCAGTGACCCGAAGTTTTAAGATACATCTTCGCTTCCAGCATTTTTGGGGCAAAGTTGATCGAATCCTGAATTGGGGAATGGATTCGCCCCGCATCAAGTTTTTTTTTTCCTGTCGGGTACTGGTGAGGTTGTTTTTTCCGGTCCTACGAACGGATGGGTTCGGACTTCCGGCTTCCCGATGGTGCGATTTGTATCAGCCTTGAAGCCCTCACCAGAGCAGCGTACTTAGTACGTTTTTAGCTCCCCCTTTTAGCCTCTTCTGCACCCAATCTTACTAACTACGGTCTTTTTTCTTTTAGACCGTTTAGTCATCACCCCAGCTTTACCTACCAACTCTGGGAAAGACGAAACAAATCAGGAGTTTGACGACTGATGCTTGATTATGTCAAGAGCTGTAGTAGAGATTGAAGAAGGCCTTGCCTTTGACACTTGTGACGTGCTCTTATTAGACTCCACAAAAATGAAGGGGTAAATAAATTCCTCCCAATGGCTTTTGGTTGGGATCGCCTTGGGATCTTGGGCTCCCGAAGACACTGGGTATTTCCCCCATTTTTTTAAATCCAGGATTTTTTTTTTTGGTGCTCAAGATTTAAGATTAATTGTACGGTACTTTACAACAGCTGGAATCAGTGTTGGGTTATGTTTTTTTTTGTGTTGAAATTACTGTCATTTTACTTTTTTAAGCGTCTTTTGATGGTGCTTGAAAGATACTTCTGAGGAATTATGCAATCTCACTTTTGTTTGTTGCAAAGTGGAAAAGCGAATTTAATTCGAATTATTTGAATTATCCTCAAAGCGGAAACTTTGTTGCCTTTTATCTTCTCGAGGAGTTGAGAAATTCAAGAAACATGTTTATCATATATTTGGGAATTGACTGGATTTCCATTTGTGAGTCCGGAGCAAATTCAATTTCACGAATGACTTGCCATAAAAATTCTTCCGAGATCGAATTTTTTGTGGGTATTTCAGGCGCATCGTTTTGCTGATATGAGCTCAAGTATTTGAAGATACTGTATCAAAAATTGAATCTATCTTTGAATTCTGGACATCATTCGGAACAGCCGTAGAATTATATAATTGTTATCTGAAGGTGGCCGGAATATTCCGGGATTCATTTTCGAAGCGGAAAAACATTTTGCATTTATTTACCAAACCTATTAAGCTGATTTTAGAGTCAAGTGAGTTTCTTCTTGTCATTGCACATGAGTTTTGTTCTAAGCGTAATCCTAGAATTTTTGACTTTCGCTCAGAATATTTCAAGTGGTTGAGAATAAGTGCCTTTCGGACGGGATTTTCGTGCAGTGGAATGTGGATGCACTTCGCATTGAAGAATTCTGCATTAACATTTTTCTTACGGTCCTGGCATCTTCCTCTAGAAGTTATTGCACATGACAGTGATCTTTTTCATGAGAAAATCTTTCCTCGAAAAAAGGCTGACGAGTCCGAAAAGAGAACAGAGAAATACCGCATTTATTACTTCAGATGGGCCAAGTTTTTCATCTTTTCAACTCCTTAGTTTCAAGTTTTTGTTACTGTGAATATTGTGCGTCATTTGAGGGGCATTTTTCAAGTTTCTGCACCGCGTCTGTCATTATCTTGAAACATGTCTACTTCTAGATTATTATTATTTTTTAATGCGGGTGAATCAATTTTAAAGTGAAGTCAAATTAATGCTATTTTCTTCATCTGAAAACTACACGTCCTTAAATAAGACTCCCATTAAAAAGCTCGACACCATTATACAAATATAAAAGAACAGACGGCAAAATAGTAGTATGACTTAAATCATACTGAATGAACATGATCAGCAATTAACTGGCATTGAAAAATTAAGCATCTCTCCGTTTTCAACACTTTTTTCTCACTGTCAAGAATTTCCCAAATGTGAGTTGCCAAATGTTGAAATTTATTACACTTCAGTTTAATTACGATAAAAGAAGTAGACTTTTGATGTGCAGGAATTTATTCTGAGGGTAATTTTTCGAGCTGTGGTAATATGTTTATATTTTCTTGTCTGCCGTTTTATCATCATACTGAATGAACATGATCAGCAATTAACTGGCATTGAAAAATTAAGCATCTCTCCGTTTTCAACACTTTTTTCTCACTGTCAAGAATTTCCCAAATGTGAGTTGCCAAATGTTGAAATTTATTTGACGGCTTTAATCGGAATTCACGCTGTGCCTCGAAGACCTTGTTTATATGTTAGAAACCTGCGACCGCATTCATGAAAGAGCCATTTTGTTCAAAGAAGGTCGAACTTCGTATTGAAAAAGAAGTTATTTTTTCAGTTCTAATTTCCACGTGCCTTGAGCGATAGGTTCTTCGGGAATTTTTACACCGCCTCATTTAAAATCTTATGTCTCCCTGCAACAAATTTCGTTCCAGTTGGGGGGGAGGGGGGGGGGGGTTAATGCGTTGTTTCTATCGAATTCATGCAGAAATTTGAAAAAAATATGGTAATCGAAATACATTTTAACTCTATTGTTAATTTCCTGAAGACTTCCCAATAGTTTTCTAATTCCTGCTGCTGCTGTTAAACCAAAATTAACCCTTAATTTTCAGCTGAACTCCTTCTAGGTTTTCTGGCTCTTTGCTGAATTTTATGGTGTAATCCAATTCGTTCAAATCTCAAGCATCGCCATTCTATCGTACTGTAGTAGTATATTTTTCCGAGCAGCACTGGAAAGTATATTTTCCAAACTTCACTGGAAAGTTTTCTGGCCTGTTTGAATTTTCAGTTCTCAAGAAAGTTCTTGACGGGGAAGTGAATAGTGGAAAATGCGCAAGCTTCAAGCCAGGAATTCTCGAGCACTTCAACGTCAGTCTAGTTCTTTTTCATCTTCAATTTCTTCTTTATTATTATTTTTTTCCTTGAGAAGACTATTTTCCCCGATGACCTTGTTGAATTTGCTCTGGTCCACCATGTTAATTCATGAAAATCGGAGCTACTTTTTGAGGATATATTTTTTGGCACGCGAGCGACTTTTGCGATGATGATGAATTTGAAACTGGGAAAGTCACAAGTACTGAAACGCGGTCTGAGGGGAACCAGTATTTGTGATTTTTTTTTTCTCTCGGGAAAGCCGTTTTTATTGGTAACACTGGTGTTTCTGTGTAGCTTCAGGGTTTCTTCCCCTCTTTTTCTTGAACTTTCATTCGTTGATTAGATTCAATATCCGAGGAAAAAATTTCCCCCCTGTGTGTCTGAGAAGTGTTTCAGAAATATTTCCTGTCATTCTTCATCAAGTAGCTGACAGCTTTTCGCGTTCATTTCTTTTCTGTGTTTCGTCTTTACGTGTTTCATTCTCAAACTTGTCATGATGTTAGGGTTGATGAGAGAATTTTTCCCCATTTTCTCGAGAAACGTTTCTGCTAACTCGGGTTCTAGAAAATGGAAAGTACAGGTGGACTCTCCGAACATAAAAAATCAAGGGACCAAACATTTTTTTGAAAAGAGAATTTTGTTGTAGAGAACCCCTGGGTAACATGAGGAGTTGACCGTGTGGGAAAAAGAAGTGTTGCAAAGACAAAATCGTTGTAGAAAGGATCATGGTTGAGAGAGAAAGGCCACCTGTAATAGTTTCAGTGAAAACTTTTTTTAGCTTTTTTGTTATCCAATTTGTTCATATAACTTTTTTATTGTGAATAAAATGCTTTTACATCAAAAATGTCCTCTCATTTGCTAAGTCTTATTTTAGATAAACTCCCAGGGCAAGCAAGTACAGTACTGAAGAAAAGATTATGTTCTTTGTTACCAGGCTGGCTTAAAGGATACTATTCTTACAAAAGTTCATAGTGTATTCTCTTCAACACGGTTTCAAACCATGATGATGAAAGAAGGATTTGCACACCTTTTATCAGTTCAGATGTGCACAGACAGTAGAAGTAAACCTGAAAGGTCCAAAGGTATAAGGTAAACAACCAGTATGTATTGAAATGACCAACATGATGTTATGCATCATGTAGCAAATCAAAAATTGATTGTGTAATTTACTTGAATTTTTATGCAAAGTTACGGAGTAATAATGCGCAACAAATGTTATTTTTAACTTGTTCCAGGACACACTATAAAATATAAGACAGTTCTTTTTAAGCCGTAAGAATCCTGGTCTATTGCGTCATCGCATTTTTCCATATCAACATTGTATTTATGAAGTCCATGAAAATTCTCTGTAAAATCTAAATACCAAATAATGAACTGGAAAGTTCCTGCTGTTTACCAATATGGGAAGTCTGTGAACTCATCACATCAGCCTTGAAACCCATGTGTTTCAGAAACTAAATTCATTCATCTACATTTAGAAACAAGGCTTTTGAAGTCACTGTTCGCACCAAAAGCTTGTGCATCAGTGAGGTAAGAATCTAGCATGAAGGTCTTCCAGATTCTTATGACCGAAGAAAAGTTAGGTTTAGAAAAGTGAGAATATCTCAGGATCTGTCAATCGGGTCAATTTTTATATGATACAAGAAAAGTTGAAGAACATCTTTGGCTTCAATTTGAAATGTTGTGGAATTTTCTGAGTGTTAATTTTGCGGAGTTATTTGCTGGAAGTTTGCACGTCGGGAATTGCGCCATAGGCAGAGCATCTTTTCTTTGCTGATTTTCTTTTTTAAATTGAGTTTTTATTGCACAATGCGAGATTGTATTTGCTGATTGTGTGTGTGATTGTTGTCTTCATGAAACCTGTGTTCAGAGACAATAATAGAAGTCCTCTTTCAACATCCAAGGAGTGAGGGTGCTCCAGCTTTTCTCATTTTCTGCAGCCATAATGTAGTTTTGCACTTTTAAAATTAAATTCCCTTGGAGGCTGTGTAACTGCCTCAGCACTCAGATGTCTCTTGCATCTGGAATATTTTTAATGCAGCTTAAAATCTGCAATACCCATGACATGGCATTTTCTGGTTCATCATGGGTGAATGGATTTTTAAAGAAAAAATCTTCCAGATAATGTATTTGTATTCAATTTTCAGAGTCTAAACGTGAATTGGATCTAAATATTCATTATTTAGCTCTTTTGAAGTATGTGTTCTCATTTGAAAGGATCTTGAGTTTTTGGAATCGAACGCATTGTAAACGTTGTATACTATGAACAGTATTACGCTTGTGTTTGTATAAATGTTGAGCATCCACTGCAACAATTGTCTGCCGTGGAAGTCGTGAAAACGACGGCCAAAAGGAGGTCTGTGAATTTCTACAAAATACGCAAAGAGCGTCTGAAGAGGTAATATTTAAATGGAAAACATATTCGGTCAGATCTGGTACATTTTCTTCCCTGTTCTTTGGAATAAACGCAAGTCATTTTAACCAAAGATTTTTCCTTTTTTCAATTCGAAATTATAATCTAGGAACCTTTGTTGCATTCCGATTCCATCGTCCACAAACAGAGTAGAAGTCTGTAAATGTCAGCTTGCTTCAAACGATTTTAAATGGCTGTGGATTTTCGCCATGCGATGAGGTCGTAATTTCTTCATTTTTGGGAGTTGCGTGGTTCATTTGCAGAGAAAGTGGTTGCATGATTTTGTTCGGGCAGTATTCTTGAATCCTTGCCATTTTTTTCGAAAGGGAGAACTTTGTGGAGAACCCTCCCGGTTTCCGCGGCGCGAAGGAAAAACGGGAAGGAACGCGATCCCAGTTACTTGGGGTTCAGACGGAATCCCGAGTCCGTCGGGTTCTCGTTCACTGCATTGTATATATTGTTATCCTTTTTTTCGTGTGTGTGTCGAAAAATACTGGGTCGTGACAGAGGTGATGATGGAATCAGTGAGGTTGAGTGAAGGAACAGAAAATAATTCTGGAAAAGACTCCTACCAAGGCTACCATGCAAGGAGAGAAGCCATATTTCTTCGTTTTTGCTTTCGAAAGAAATTTTCCTTGGATATAGATGAAAATAATCCCGTTGGTTAAATTTTATTCTTCGGTTGTTTTCGCTCGCGGATCTTCAATTTTCCTTGGCCACAAAATGAGAGCATTAATAATTTAATCTGTCAGGGAAGGATTAGATCAACCGTGAGGGACATACGGTATTCTATAATCCACATGCCTCTGAAATTGACTGGTGAGTAAATAACTGCGAATGTGAAAAAGTTGATTCCGCAATGGAATTTTTTCCAAGATTCGATATTTTTCCGGTGCTCGAAAGGAATTCAATCTTAGAATTTTTCCAGGAATAAGTGGCGCTTTTTAGAAACGCCCGAAACTCACAGTACTTCATGGAAAATTCGTGGCAGTTCCGTGTAGAAAATTTGACTGAAAGCCTCGTTTTATCGTCCTTCAGTGGAGTTTAGTGCGAGTTGTGAATATATTTTAGATTTATTCCCTCCTCTCGGTAGCAACTTTCCGTTCGTTTGAGATTTCAAGGAAGGCGATTCCACTGTTAGATACGAAAGCGTGATCGAATTTTCGACGTCGTTGGGTTCATTTACTTACGAAATTTTTTCCTTGGTAACGTTTCTTTGGGCTCATTTTTCATGAATTATTTTGCTGAATGTTACTCTTCTGTTCAACTCAGAGAACTGAGGAAACTTCTGAATTTTGGGAATAAAATGTGGTGCTGTTTTATTTATTTTTTAAACTTGAAATGTCGTTCTGTGATCATTACAATGTCAATTTGAAATGAATCTTCGTCGAATAAAACCGTTTTATGCAGTGCAATTTCTTGACAGCGAAGTTGTTGGAACGGAAAAGCTTTGTTCTACCGAGAAATTCGTTGTAAAGCGATTTGAATGTTATGTTTGATTTTAGGCAGGGACCTGGAAGAAGATTTCATTGTACAGTAACTTGAAATAATTCGTAATAAAATGTTGAACATTGTAATCTCAACGATATCCTAATTTATTTGAAGGTCGATTGTTGTGCCATGGTCTCTATTTTTTTTTTAACCTAGAATATTGGGGTCCCGACCTACGGACGATTCGACTGAGGAACAGTACAGTTGGTTTAGAACGATGTGTTCATATTTTTTTTAACTTTTTGGAATCCTTTTCATGCCGGAAGAGCAGATTTTTTTGTTTTATTTCTGGACAGTCATTGTAAAATTTAGAAAATGTTTGCTATTTTATGTGGAAATTTTTGAAAATTTAGGCCAACATTTAGCAGTGATTGAAGATGTCCCAATCGAAGCCTTCGAGATAACTGTATTCGATTTGCGAATGTTTTGACCTGTAGTGACGAGGTTCGATAACCAATTACGTCCGCATCTCGGAGCCCCGCTGTATTTTAATGTGTCTTTGCCAACTTGAAGTGTGCTTTTATAACGATAACCCCAAGTTTAAGAGAACCTTTGTCGTCTATAAACGGTGTATTTGAAAGTCAATTTTCGTGTCACGTATTTGGACGTGCATAGTTCTTAATGTACTAAAAGTTAAAGTGTATGGGCCTTCATGTCCTGTAAAATATCAAAAATGTGGCCGCGTACTCATCATGTTTTCAATAAAATCTTGAAATTCTTCCGCGGAACCTCTTCACAGCAAGGAAAAAAAAAAGCTCGGAATGAATTAATATCAAGTCTTGTTTTCCCTTTTTCGCGTTTAAACTGTGAAAGCCTATTTTTAATACTGTGACGTGAAACTATCTTTCGAAATGCTTTTTTATGGATTTACCTAAGAAAAAAACTAATGCAAACATCACCGACGAAAAAGTGTACATTCCTTCCTTTTTTTTCCTGTGCGTTTGAAGAAATTGAGTTGATCGCTTCGTTTGTCGATGTTCCTCCACAATTTGCGCGAAATTGAGTGAAATCTGTCGTTGAAAAGCCTTGGTGAAGAATTCCATGCGATCCTAGGAAAGTTTTGCATCAGTATAATTGAGGTCTGGTTGTCAGCATCAATTCAATTTAAAGGGTATTTGACGAATGCCAGTCTGGGTGAACTCCATTCCTTTATAAAACGGAACAGGAACCAGAAATTAATTTCATTCTCATTCGTCCGACATATTTTTAAAACGGTTTTTTTTAAATGGTTTCTATACAGTGTTATCATTAATTGTATGAACGCTTTCAGAGCATCAACTTAAATGACACGATTTCAATCAAGAACGGTGGGTTATTGAAATCTTGTGCTGTTTGAATAGAATTTTTTTTTCTGCGAAGTAGATGTTGTGGAGAGAATGCAATGATGAAAAAAAGCCAGTGATCCTCTTAATTTGAGTGGTAGAGCATTTTAAAGGATCACGCGTTTTCTGTATCTGTTAATATTTTCTGTACTCCACGTATTAGGGTTTGTGTGCAAATTAATTTTACTGTATTCGTCTGGTGCTTCCAGGATTACTTGTGAAGTGTGCCATTTTTTCGGCTATTTAAATTATGCACAACAATACAGTATATTGAAAAAAAAACGCGAGGAACTTGTGTTTTTGGCAGCAAACTGGCTGATTGCCTTTGTTTTATATGTTCCATTGCGATTTTCTTTCATTTGTTCTGCTGATGCACAACCGCAGTAAACAAGTATATGAGCTGCGAAATTTCCTGCAGATTTAATGCCTGTAGTATATGATGCAATAAAGTTTACGATAAGGGGACAAATGTCGCAGAATCTCTCCTTCAAAACGTGGATGGAATAGTATGTCAAATGATCCATCGGAAGTTCCTGGTTGCGAATTTGTTGAAATGTATTGATGGAAGCTGGATTCCGGTTGCATTCGTACTTATTCGTGTATTACAGTACTTGCTCGTTCTGAGCCGTGCTTGGAATATGAATCTCGGATGAAATATGAAGGGACGATGTTCAAACTTATGGACTGCGGACTGGGTGAAGAAACTCAATACGAGTACTGCACAGATTAATGTGTTCTCGTTTGGTTTTGAGGGCAAGTTTTTTTTTTTT